>VXBW01000387.1:888163-898353 GCA_013400375.1 Thinocorus orbignyianus
CGGTCAGTGCACACCCCCTCCGTGTACACCTTCCCGAAGGGCACACGCACACTGGTGCACACCCGCTGTGCATGCACACCTTCTCCGAACACACCCCTCCCCCTCTCTGTGCATGCACACACCCCCACGGAACGCACACACGCACATGGACACTGGTGCACACACCCCCTTTGCATGCCTCCACCACGGGGTGTGCACACCCCCCCGGGACACACCCCAGGGTGCACACGCATCATAGAATCATAGAATGGTTAGAGTTGGAAGGGACCTTAAAGATCATCCAGTTCCAACCCCCCTGCCATGGGCAGGGACACCTCCCACCAGAGCAGGTTGCTCAAAGCCCCATCCAGCCTGGCCTTAAACACCTCCAGGGATGGGGCAGCCACAGCTTCTCTGGGCAACCTGTTCCAGTGCCTCACCACCCTCACAGGAAAGAATTTCTTCCTGATATCCGATCTAAATCTCCCCTCTTCCAATTTAAAACCATTACCCCGTGTCCTATCACTGCACTCCTTGACAAAGAGTCCCTCTCCATCCCACCCTGTGCATCCACACATCCCCCCGGGGCACACACGCATCCAACCGGTGCACACCCCTCTCCGTGCACAGGCACACACACACCCCGGGGTGTTCACACACCCATGTGCATGCACACACACACACGGGGTACGCACACCCCGGGGTACACACGCACCCCCAGGTGGGTTCACTCTCTCTTTCCCCGGCGCTCACGTCTACCCAGGTCCACAACCCCCCTCTCCCCGCCGGACTCCGCAGGGGGCCGCGGCGGCGGGATGAAGGCGGGATTACGGTGTAAAACAGGAGCAGGGACGGAGAAACCCCGCTAGATGGCGGGTGAACCCCTGAGTGCCGGTGCACCGCCGGTAAAGCGGGGTTCGGGCGGCTCCGATAAATCACCCGGGGCTTCAGGGAAGGGGCTGATGTGATGCTGAGCAGCCCCGAAACCCCTGGGGAAGGGGAGGAGGAAGGTCACGGTGATCTCGGCTTCATTCAGCTCTGGAGGTTTTCAGGGTTAGAAGGGCTCTATAAGGCAAGCGAGGTGGGTTTGCAGAGCGCCGAAGGGTATGGGGCTGGGAATTAAAGACTCTGCTTTGGGTAGGATTTTTTTTTGAGGCCCACCACACTTTCACCAGAGCACAGCTAAGCTGAGAAGGATGAGACTTCTCATGACTGAGAAGGATTTTCCTTAATTGTGCCGTCTGTTGCCAGTAAGAATACAGGTGGCACACTGATGGCCGTGGCCCCTTTGCAGTTGGAAATGTGTATTTCTGAGCCACAGGCAGGGTGTCGTCTCTGTCTAAAGAGTAAAGAAGTTAATGGCATAGATTGGCTTTTTAATTAGTGTTTCCTCTGCCTCCACTTCTGTACAAAATCAAAAATTTACATTTCCAAATTCCAAAACCTGGTTTTCACATCAAAGAAATGGGGGGAAGGAGCTGGTCACCGCTTTTCTTCCCTAAGCTGCTCCAGTTCTTCTGGATTCTGCCAAAAGACAAAATCCCCAGCCCTGCTAATTTCTGCCCGTGCTGCCGCATTGACTCTAAATCCCAGGAGGCAGCTAAGCCCAGCTCAGCTGCCATTCCCTGACATCCCATGGCACAGGAGGAGCGCAGGGAGGGGAGGGGTCACAAGCCACCTCCTCTGCCCTACATTTATTTGTCACTTGCTGCTTGCACACAGCATCATGGGGTGGATGGCGGCAGGCTCTGGCTAGTCACTCCTCCGCCTCATTGCTGAAGCAGCGCCAGACTTGTGCTGGTCCCCAGCTCTCCCCAGTATCCCTGCTCCACAGCCTGTCCCAACCTTTTGTCTCTGCATGGGCTGGCCTCTCACAAGGTGACCGTGTTCCAAGTTGGGGGGTTGTGTTGGGGCTGGAAAATCAGCTTCTTCCTGTCCCAGCAGCCCGTGGCCTGTTCTCATCCCGTTTATCCTGCAGTGACTGTGGACATCAGGCAGGCAAATAGGTGACCGGTTACGTTGGAAGGGGGTGAGAGCTGGCTGTGTGCACCAAATTCTTCCCTCTTACTTGTATTCCCCTCCCCCTGTTGCTGCTGTGGGTTCACTCTGCATTCAGCAGGGGTTGACGAGAGGAAGCAACCACCACCCATCCCCTCCCTCTATCATCCAAACCAGGGAAGTTATCACAGGCCAGGAGAAATTGGAATTTAGGCACCGGATAAAGTATCTGCTGGGAGACACACAGGTGTGGTAGTGAGATTCCTGTGATTGGACACCTGCAGATGAGGGAGGAGATTTGCCCCAGGTTTGCTTGATCAGGGGAGAGAAGTAGGCAATTTAGCAGTTGTGCTGCTTTAGATGTCTTTTTGGAGTAAGCAACATGCTCTCCTGACTGATGTCCATTGACTCCAAGGGAGGTGAGGGTGAAAGGTAAGAGATGCACAGTTTTACAGGCAGATTTATTCATGTAGGCAAATCCTTAAGAGTTCAGAGCTAGTTTCTCTGCTATGGTGAGACAGAGTTGGCTTCTGCAGTGGAGTGTTTACTCTAACAAAGTTCTAGCCTAGCATGTCTCTTCCAACCAAGTAGAAGCTTAAGCCTCCTTAAGTGCTAAATCTATATTAAAGTGTTCTACTAGGTAGCAGAGTATTCTTACTTCATTCTTCCCTGGTCTTTCCACACCAAGCAAAAGTTTTTGTGTTGCTTCCAAGGCTGTCTATAGGTAATGTCCCTATTTCGTTATGCTCTAGTCTGTTCTGTTCTCATCAGGAGTCTTTTCCAAAGTGCTTGGGATCCGAAGTCCTGCAGACTTTTGAATGTAAGCCACAGTGTTCCTCTGTGCATAAGCAGTTTTACTTATTTAATGCTTTTCTGAGAAATGCAGCTGCCATCTGTAGATCATGCTAAATCTTTGTTTAAGCTGAGAAGAGGATAACCGTTCATCTAGCAAGTAAAATGCTGAGTAAGCATTTTCATCTGCAGTGCAGGTGTGAGGCGTGAGTGGAGCTGCGCAGAATGTCAAGTGTGAAATGGATTTCCTAACTACAGTGCCTCAAGACCACCACAACCCCTGCAAAATGAGAGGGGAAAGCATTCCAGCAGCATGTGGAACCTCATGCGCTTCCTTTTATATGCCCATCTTCTTTTTTTTCTGCAGTCATGAAAGCACTGCCCATTAGTCTGCTTTATCTGCCAGCTATGAGGCTAGAATGAGCCTCACGTGCAGTGAGACACTGGATAGGAAATGAATGATAAAGCAAAGATATTGTAGCAAAAGCATTGCGTGTATATATGGGCTCCTATTTATATTGCCACTCAGATGAGATCCAAGCCCCAGGAGATGTGGTTTAAAGATATATACTCCTATGCTCCTTGTTCCTCTCTAAAAGTTAGGTTGCCCACAAGAGTGACTAGATCCTACACCCTGGTTTTTACTACCTGTCCTCTTCCCTCCTGTGCAGTTTTAAGTTAGGAGTAAATCTTCTTTCTGGTAATTGAAGAGTTAAGAGATGTAAAGCACATAGTTAGGTGCTGGGATGTCACTGAGAGAAGCAAATGTTTTCTGATTCCAAAATGCATTTTGTGCTTTTGCTCCTGCATGAACAAAGTGTGAATTTGACATGTGAGAAAACAGTTGATCACTAGTGTGTGTCAGTGAACCCTCTGTTGATGCCTTAGGACATGCCAGTTTTCTTGATTTCCTGTCCTTTTTCAGAGGAGTAAATCACGCTCGATGAAGCCAAATAAGGTCTCCCAGCCCCTCCAGTGAGGTTTCATGGTACCAAGCAGCTGCAATAGTAGCTGTGCTGCAGCCCCAGACTTTTGGGGTTCTGCTTTGTCTTGAGACTTGGAGACTCGTATGTAGACTTCCCTCAGTGGTACTGATGGCTGAAGGGGCCTTTTTTCTCTCCCTGTGCCATTGAATCACTGAGGAGCTGAAAAAATATTTCCTTTTTTTGTTGTTGTTATTGGATTGTTTTTCTCAGCTGGATCAGTCCTCTGGTTGACCTTGCTGTGCCACTGCTCAAATACTTGAGCTGGCATCATGGAGGGCAGCATCAGGCAAGTATGGCCAGTCAGGAGAGGGAGAAGTGCCTCTGCTTACCCTGCACAGTCACCGTGGCTGTGACGCTGTGGCCATCTAAATAAATTTTAGGTGGGGCTGCCCCAGTCCTGGTTTCTAGTTCCCATCTGATATGATGATGAGTCAGTTTGGGGAACCAAACCAGTCAAAAGCTGATGCTGGGGTGGGATATTTGTTTAGCTGTGATAGGAAACAGCTCCTGAAATATCCAACAATGGCCACAGTGCCCTTTTAACCTGAGGGCTCAAAATACATTGTCAAATGTGGATCAGCCTGACTTATGGTCCCAGAAAAGAGAAAGGAAGAGAGTCCAGGCTGGGACTTGTAAAAGAATTGGAGAAAATGAGGGAATTGGAGAGGTGACCTTGTATGAAAATCACAGTTTAAGATATCTGCAGGGGACCTGAACAAAATCAACGCTGTGAATCTCACAACCCAAAGCAATATCAAGGCCAACCTCCCTCTCCTCCTCCCCCACAAGCCCATGTCTGAAAAAGCACCCGTAAGCAAATGCAGAATGTAGATGTCCAAGCAATTCCACAGCTGCAATAGCTGCTATGACAGGGTTAGTATGTCTGCTATAGTAACTTCTTGGGGCCAGTATCCTTAGTGCATCTATTGGTACCTACACAAGAATTGCTTTAAGGAAATTCAGTTCCTGATTTCTGAAAGATTTAAGGTGCCAGCTTTTTCCCTCAAGGAAAACCCTCTTTCTTTGTGGGTTTGTAACCTCAGCTGTTGGGATTTCCCTGCCCTGGGTGCAGTGAGGTCTGGGATGCACATGGCACAGCAATTCTCTGACAGGCAGCTTGTTGTGATCCACTCTGCAGCATATTGGACTAGAAATCCAGGCTGCTACGTTTTGTGCTTGACTGGCACAGTGACCTTGAGCAAATCCTTTCTACTTTGCTTTATTTCACTCCTCTGCAGACTGGAAGAATACAATAACCCTTGCCTGCCTCCCTGCAACTGAATGAAAGTCTGTGTAACACAGCTTGTAAGGATTTTTGTGAGTCCTGACTAAATTTCTGCTGTTATCAAATGAAACATTTTCCTTTTATTGTTATATGAGTCATTGGAGGAATTTGTCTTGGATTTATCGGAGCATTTGAGACATGTGGGTTCATAGTTGCTGGATGGGAGGCACTAACACGGACTGACTCATAGCTCCCCTCAGGGACAAAAAGAGGTTTACTCAGTTGACTGGAAATCATATTTTATATGCAGATAGACTGTTTCACGGTGGAGGACCCCAAAGCAGCTTGCAAACACCAACTCCAGTGCATAGAAGCCAGGAGCTGCAGTGAGATCTGCAGGTGCAATGCACCTGTGACCTGACAGTGAAGGGAACAGGTGTGAAAGCCTAACTCAAATGAGGTCTTTAAAAGGTTGAGAGGGGGAGAAAAAAAAAAAGATAATAATGAAAAATGTTTTCTCTTATATTGCTCAACTGAATGCCTAGATCCTACATTACGTGTAACATGCCTGATGGATACAGCGATGTTTCTGTCCTTGGGTCAACTAGAGGGACACAAAGCTGGGGTCTGTGACATGTACAGGGTGTCAGGTGCTTGAACCAGGGGGGATGCCGATCTGCTGCTGACTTGAGGGCTGACTCATCTGCTCAGGTCGCAAAGACTTATGTTCTTAGCCAGAGAAGTCCCTGATTCAACATACAGTGCTGGCAGCCACACATAGAAAGGTTTAACAGAGACGCAGATTGCTTTGGGAAAGATAGTTTACTATTGTTCTGGGACTTGCCGCACTTCTGGTGTCTTCCCCACCCCTCTGGGTACTTACCCTTTGCTGATGCCAGAATTTCCATGGATCTTCTTTTCCTCCTTGGACTTAGTCTCTGTCACAGAGTCCCTCAGCCTGCAGGTCAGGATGGACGTGCCTGCACACAGCTCCTCTCTTTCTCAAGCAGGCCAGCAAGTAGCTGCCTCTTAGTCTGGTTCTCCAAACAGCCACTCTCTTTCATTACTCTCTAAAGTAATGCCATGGCCTTTTAATTTTTCCATTTGCAAGCAAAACTAGCTGGACAAAATCAGCTTTGATTATGTTGCTTCCTCCTCCCTGGAGAAGGAGCAAAGCTAACAGGCCTGCCATTGTCCCCGAGCAGCCCTCGAGTGTTTGCTCAGAGGTGCCTTAGCTCAAACCAGACTTTCCTCTTGGCTTTTCCTTCCTGCTCTGTTGAAGACAGTGGTTTAGCAAAAAGAAGTAAATCACCCAAACTGTAGCTTAGTACTTATGCATTACTAGAGAACAGCATTACATTGCCTGATCCAGTTAGGATAGGCTTGTTTGGGCCAGGCTCTCCAAGCTCATCCTGTAGTTCTTGAATAGCATGATTTAGACCAGGGATGTATTTGATTTCCTATCAGAAGGTGTCAGTTACTACTGCCACCAAATCAGTACATCTGATGTTATTGATGAGTACACACAGTATAACTTTCACAAACATCACTTCAGACTCCAATCTCTGGAGTGTTGCCTATTTGTGTGACGAGAGAACAGACAGAATAGTTACACTGTCAGAACATGCTACTCTAAGAAATTGTTATTAGAGTTCCTTTACTGTATTTTCAAAGTCATAGGATCCCAACAGGCTGAAGCTGCACCTTCATAATGTCTGTTTCCTGCCCTTGAACAGCAACTGACACATATCCTTCCCTGCTGCTCTCAGAAACTATGAGAAATCTGAAATCTCCCTTTTCTGCTTGGTGTTTGAAAAAGGTGGTGGCAGGTGGTGGTGCTGCTGTTGTTACAGTGTTCTGGGATAGACAGTCGCCTTCCCCGTGACTGAAAGGTTTGTGTGTGCATTAGATCCAATAAAGGGATATTTGTTATGTGTTTCTTATGAGGTGATAACAAATCAAGTGAAAATTATCTCTAAATCCTGTAGAGAACCATAAATGGGAAAATAGGAGGAGAGAGAAGGACAAAGGAATTCATGGTACTTGGGAGTGGTACCTTTCTTTAATAGATTCAGGATCTGAGCCAGCCTCTACAAAAATCAATTGAAAAAACACCTGCTAGCTCCTGTGAGCTGAAGATAAAGCTTTTAATGATGAACTTCACTTAGCACTTGTCCAAAATGCTGCAGTTTGGGCTCCTGAGTTATTGCTGGATGGTTTGTTCATGTACCTGCATCCCCACCCTGGCAAAGATGAGGCTGCAGCCTGTAAAACCTATGCAGCTCCTCCAGCACAGACTGACATTCTCCTATCCTGCTGACAGTGTCAGTACCCATAGGCACAGCGGCCCTATGTCACTGCCCCCCAGTTTTCCCACCTTTTCCCCACTGCAGCAATTGCAGAGGAAGAGATTCCTTACAGTACAAGGGGAAGGAAGGGCTGGAAACAGTGTTTTCATCTCTGCTGCCAGCTCTAGCTTGGCGAGGATGCTTCCAGCTTTAATAAACCAGATGATCAAAGCCTTTGTGTGAATCCTGCCATCAGGAGAGAGAGGTTATATCGCTGTGCTGACAGCACACCAGAGCCATGTGCAGCTCCCCCAGATCCTGCTTTTTCTCAGTTACAAGATCTTGGCACCCAGATCATCTCCCTCCGGCCCAATGCGGGAGGGCAACTGATACCCGGGAGAGAGTAATCTTTCCAAACAGTCATTGCCTTGTCTAGTAAACTAGACATTTAATATACATATGAGTGATCTGGGGCCATATTTTTTTTCAGTCTTAAAAATTATATTTATTTTCCTTCCAGCCTTCTGAAAGATGCCTATCGGAGGCACTTGAGAGCAGCCTGATAAGATCTTTACAATTCATTAGCACAACCATGCCTTTTTCGAAGGAAAAATGAAAGTGTTAACGAGTTGACAAGCACACTGTTCCTTGCAGAGAGTAGCGCTGCCAGCCGCAATATTACTGCAGGGAGGAGAGAGCAGGGTGGTGGCAGAAAACCTTGGAAAATGCTTTGTTCTAATCCTGTTACAAAGGCTCCTGCTTCCTTAAGGTACCAAAGCCTGGGTGGCCGAGCAGGGCAATGGATCCAGGAGGAGATCGACTTGGCAACGATGCAGGGCAGCGTGATGCTGTCGGGGTTTCAAGGATGAGTCCTTGGGGTGGAGAGGAAGAATGTTTAACCAAGAAGGATCGAAGCGAAAAAGGGAGTATCTGCTCGGCGTGTGGCTTCTGTATCGCTGCGGTTCCAGGTTCTGACCTGACGACCGCAAATGATGGTCCGACAGCGGGTTTGCTGTTTGCTGTTGCCATTTGCAACCAGATCCTCACCCGGTCTCAGCTCAATCAGAGCACACACAATAAAATAAAAAAATAAAAAAAATCCTGCTTTGGAAAGAAAGAACGAAGACCAGATTTCAAGAGTAACTCAGACAAACAAGTGAATATTTTCTTTCATGCCTTGCTTTTTTGCATTTACTGAATTTGTTCCGCATGAATGTAGAAACAGCTGCATCAGCACCAGCACTGAGGCTGGAACCTCATTAATATTTATGCCTGGAAAGCAGAGCACACAGGAATCAAAATGCCTTTCTGTCATTGGTTAGGGGACCCCAGCATCTTGCCATGTTTGGTGGCCAGGCAGGCAGATTTATTAGAGGGCAGATCAATTTCTCATCAGCGCTCTCACCATATCGCAGGGAAACTGCCCTTTGCCTCCTACCTGCTCTTTCCTTCGCCTTGTTCAATAATTTCCTAATTAGGGACACCATTTTTCATCCCTCTTTTGCACTTCTGTGGTTTATATTCTCAACTATTAAATACAGCTGGAGACATTATTAGATGCTTGAATTATTATTATTTCCTTGTATAAAAGCATTTAGTGTGAATGAGCTGGAACAAGAAACAATGCTGTAACGGGTCCAGCATGTGCTGAGAGGACCGAGTTCACGACACGTGGTGACACATGAAAGGTGTCACGTTGTGCCTGTGTGACCTTCAGAACCTCCTTTGAGACTTCTTTCTGCTGTAATTTCTGCTGACAAGGTGCAGCATTGGGAGTCCTTAATCTGAGGATGGGGGTTTTCCTTTCAGAGACTGCTGAGCGGGGTTCTGGCTGACAGTCTTGCTTCAGCTTTTGTTTCACAAGAGCAATCCTTGGCTTGTCTAATAATGAGTAACCGGTGAGCAGGCAGGAGCTCTCAGCAAATCTGAAACATTCATGTATTTTTAACTATTTGGTAGAAACACTGGGTTGCAGCAGCAGTGAAAGAGAAAAAAAAAATATAATAAAAATCGTGTGATGTGTTTGAAGCTGGTTGTAGGGAGGGTGAGTAGCAGCCCTAGACACCAGCAGCCCTCAGCTTCACCCCTGCTGAGGCCAGGGATGCACTGATGGAGGCTGTGGGGCAGCAGCCTTGGCCTGGGGACAAGCATGGCCCTGGTGGGTATGAGGGCTGCAGGTACAGCATGGCCATGGTCCAGGCTTCGACACACTGGGACTTGTTGGTTGACAGGAGCCCACCAGGCAGCTGGACTGGTGTGGGGTTACCACGGATGTTGTGGCCACCCCCCACTGCTCAATCCTGGGCCATCCTGGGCATGTCTCATTGGGCACATGCTACCGTTGATCCTGGGTACTGTGACCCAGAGACAGCTTGAGTTAGGTGAGCTCTGCGGTTCAAATGTTGCGTGGATGGGCAGAGTCAGCTGCTGGTGTGCTGGCCAGGCATGTGCGGGCAGGGGGAGGAGGGTCAGCCTTTGCTGCTCCCATAGATGTGTTGTCATGCTGCTGTTTTCAGATGCCTCCCTGTTTTCTTCCTTTAGGATCTCACAGCTTTCCCTGCCAGTCTTGATTCTCCCCTGTCCTTGAGCTACTGATGATTGCATTCCTATAATCATATCTCTTGCCTGGAGTACCTTTTCTTATCAGGCATGGCGCTGCACTGCTGACCTTCCCATCGTTAAATAATTTTCTAGAGAACCTGGGGATAGACTGTGCAGCTGGGCCATGTACCAGCAGGGACTTTTGTTGGGGGCAAGGCTACCAGGAATAACAATTAGCACACAGTTCTGGCTGCTACCAGCCTTGTCTGCCTCTTCTCCTTTCCCACAAGCTGGCACAGGTTGGTCCAGACAATAGTCGGTGGCCTCCAAGTGACCAGTATGCAAAAGAGTCAAGAAGGGCTGCAGAAATTAAGACCCCCA
>VXBW01000387.1:902331-936389 GCA_013400375.1 Thinocorus orbignyianus
GGCTGCGCTGACCCCCCCCTTCCCCACAACCCACCCTTATTCCCCTTCGTCCTTTCCCCCGTCCTCGCAGTTCTGGGAGGTCATCAGCGATGAGCACGGCATCGATCCCACGGGCAGCTACCACGGGGACAGCGACCTGCAGCTGGAGAGGATCAATGTCTACTACAATGAAGCCACTGGTAACGCCCCTCTAATGAGCTTCACAGCTCAGTGCTGCTTGGGAGGGTGTCCCCATGTGTCCCAGCCCTCCCCGCCACGGGTGACACCCCGGTGCAGTTGTAACAGCTGCTTTGTATTCTTATCCCCAGCTACCACCCTCCAAATTCCCTCAGCATCTGCATGCAGGGCAGAAAATTGTAGGGGGGTGGGAGGGAGCAGAGCAGGGCTCCTGTGGCACTGGCTGGGGGGCTGTAACGCTGGTGGCTGCTTCCTCCCACAGGTAACAAGTACGTCCCCCGTGCCATCCTGGTGGACTTGGAGCCCGGCACCATGGACTCGGTGCGCTCTGGCCCTTTTGGACAGATCTTCCGGCCAGACAACTTTGTCTTTGGTGAGTGCCTGTGGGGTGGAGGAGTTCCAGATTGGGAGCTTTGTGTGCAGAAAAGGCTCAGTGCGAGAGTGCAAGTGACCCGGGGGACGTGAATGCCAAGAGTTGAGTGGGTGTGGAAGTGAGGGGTGAACCCCATGGGGCAGAAGAAGGGGATGCGATCATCTCTGGGATGCGACCCTCTCTGTTCCTTGCCGGGGCACTAACGTGGCACCCTGCTTGTGATCTCATCCTCCAGGTCAGAGCGGGGCTGGCAACAACTGGGCCAAGGGGCACTACACGGAAGGCGCTGAGCTGGTGGACTCTGTCCTGGATGTGGTGAGGAAGGAGTCGGAGAGCTGCGACTGCCTGCAGGGCTTCCAGCTGACCCACTCTCTGGGTGGCGGCACGGGCTCTGGGATGGGCACCCTGCTCATCAGCAAGATCCGGGAGGAGTACCCCGACCGCATCATGAACACCTTCAGCGTGATGCCCTCCCCCAAGGTGTCGGACACGGTGGTGGAGCCCTACAATGCCACCCTCTCCGTGCACCAGCTGGTGGAGAACACGGATGAGACCTACTGCATCGACAACGAGGCCCTCTATGACATTTGCTTCCGCACCCTGAAGCTGACCACCCCCACGTACGGGGACCTCAACCACCTGGTGTCGGCCACCATGAGCGGCGTGACCACCTGCCTTCGCTTCCCCGGCCAGCTGAACGCCGACCTGCGCAAGCTGGCGGTCAACATGGTGCCTTTCCCGCGGCTGCACTTCTTCATGCCGGGCTTCGCCCCTCTCACCAGCCGTGGCAGCCAGCAGTACCGAGCCCTGACGGTGCCCGAGCTGACCCAGCAGATGTTTGACTCCAAGAACATGATGGCCGCCTGCGACCCCCGCCACGGCCGCTACCTGACGGTGGCGGCCATCTTCCGGGGCCGCATGTCCATGAAGGAGGTGGACGAGCAGATGCTCAACGTGCAGAACAAGAACAGCAGCTACTTTGTGGAGTGGATCCCCAACAACGTCAAGACGGCCGTCTGCGACATCCCCCCGCGGGGCCTCAAGATGTCCGCCACCTTCATCGGCAACAGCACGGCCATCCAGGAGCTCTTCAAGAGGATCTCGGAGCAGTTCACGGCCATGTTCCGCCGCAAGGCCTTCTTGCACTGGTACACCGGGGAGGGCATGGATGAGATGGAGTTCACGGAGGCCGAAAGCAACATGAATGACCTGGTCTCCGAATACCAGCAATACCAGGATGCCACTGCTGATGAGCAGGGGGAATTTGAAGAGGAAGGAGAGGAGGATGAGGCATGAAGTTGAAATGGGTAGGAGTTAAGTATAGTCTGAGCAGGCAAGTGTTCATTGAGAGGAGGGATCTGTGCAGTTGTGCTGAAGCATGCATTTTTTAATTTGGTGCTCTCCACTGTTGCTTCTGTCAGCAGTTTTGTATCCTTGACTGTCCAATGTAACAGTAGTTGCAAAAATACTTCAGAGTCTTCTGTCGAAATGGTTAACTTCTCAAACATAAAGGCTTTTTGTGTCCTAAACTGTCTCCTCTGCCTTATTTCTCTCTCTTAAGAAAGTAACTCTTGTGTAGTTTTCTGTAGCTTCACTTCTTGGTTTAACCCTTAAAAATCAATAAAACAATGTTTCTCAGGCTGTGAGTTTGACAGCACAAGTAAACAGCAGTTCCCTCATCTTAAGATGGTAGTTAATTTATGGAAACTGAGGGTTTACTGTTAGACACTTCTCTGCCTAGCAGCTCATCTATTGTGGGTGAGAAAGCTGCCTTAACTAATAGAAACAAGACACTGTACTTAAGAATCCTCCAGCTCCTATTTATGGACATACGTTGCAGTGAGGTCAGTGAGAAGGTATTGAATGCCATGTTACGAGCTGTCAAAACTGATTTGACAGGATAGCTGCGGGGTTCACCACTGCCATTCAGCAGCTTTTATTTAACTTGTTCTAGGGCCAATAGTACGTGCATGTGGGTGGCTGCCTGTGATTTGACTTGGTCCTGAGCTGTTCTGTCTTCCTACAACCCTCCTCCTCCTACAGAAAGTCCATGCAGAGAAGCATGGGTCCGTACTAGCAGACAAGTTAGACTATTAGGAACCTGAACTTTCTCTTCAGGGATAAAACTGTTTCCCAGAAATAGCCACTAAGCTGCCCTGAATTCTAAAGGGATTGACTCTTCAGGGCAATCAATATCCTTTAAAAGATAAGCGGTAATGGGCAGATTTCTAGAAAACATGGCTCAAAAGGCCACCCAAAGCATACATACAATCTTGGAGTGGTCAGGTAGGCACCCTGACAATAGCTGTCTCCCACATCCAAACTATGCATTGATGGGGCTGTTTGATGCTTTTGGTCCCTGCAGCAGGCAATGGACCTCTATCCGGACAGGCAAGAACAGTCGGTGCAGCAGCAACACCTTCTTGTGCTTCTCAATGAAGGTAAGTGTTGTTCCCTTACACACGTGAGGGGTAGAGGAGGAGGTTTGTCTTGGTGTATGCTTAAAGTATGCAAGAATTCTGAGTGAGTCTCCAATGCAACTGTCAGCAGTTATAAGCCTATGAGACTTCTCTTACTCCTACAAAAAGGAGAAAGAGAAAAAGGTCAAATCACCCACAGAGTATAGCAGCTACCCAGTATGCAGGCTTAGTCCTTAGTTCACCCAAACACTGCTTAGGGGAGTGCTCCTGTACTAAAAGAAGTGTTGCTTTGAGAACTGCTGCCAATGCTAGAATTGCCATAGTCCTGACTGCTCTGAAAGAGCTGGTATCCACGTGTGTGCAGCCTCTTCTGTGGTCCTTTAATGAGATGCTTGCAAGGCATTACTGGAATAAAGACTTAAAAGGGAGCTACTGTGCATGACTAATATCTTGCCTGGTTTTGGCTCTGTTAATTGACCACTGCCCATAGACACTGCTCTAAGCATACCCTGTTCCTTTGCTGATGGGCTGCTTATCCTACTGTGAGTTCCACAATGATCTGCAGGGCAACAGGTGTTCAGTAAAAATTCTCTCATTTATATGCTTCATTTCTGATGTGCACCCTATAAGGAGGGGTGAGAAGCGCTTAAATTGCCTGAACTGCCAGTAAACAAATACAACTCTGTATACCCGCGATAGTACTTGTATTTCCTAAGAGTAGAACAGTTCTAGGGTTAAGCATTAAACAAATTGAGGTTGTTTTAGCAACTGAGTTACTACATGAAGCCCCAGGCCCTTTGGGGAAATACCAGCTTCCCCAGTTGTCAAAGTAACCTTCCCTTGAAATTACCTACCTGGGTTGCACTTGAAGCTGTTTGTCGTATAGCTTGCTTTGCAAAGCTGAGAACGGGAGCCAGCAAACAAATTTAAACAAAGTTTGACTAAAATCTGGGAATCCAGCCTTTGATAGTAAAGATCTTCCTTTCTGCTGTGGGACCGTAGCAGGTTTCACTAGTGTTCAGCACGTCTAGCTTCTAATTTTTTGTGTAATTACACTGTCTCTAGCTAACCCTTAAATATAGCTAGGCAAGCAACACATTTCAGTACGGCTCCCTTACTAGAAAGTAGGACACCATCCTACATCACTTGCTGTTGTTTGTGTTCTGTTTTTTCTAGAGGAAGATAAACTATAAATAGAGATACTCTAGACAGAAACAGGTCCTTTCATAAATCCTACACAGCTTACTTGCCAGTTGTAATAATTTTTTTTTAAAAAAAGCCATCATTTCAGTAGGAGTTGTGGGAAATACTGGAAAAGGGGATACTGGAAGCCTTAGAGGAGAGGTTCAAAACACTTTGGTAGGAACAGTAAGTCAACTATAAGGAGGGGTGACTCTCATAGCGGGCTGGGGGTACCACTTTTTTTCTGTTGAGTCTTTGAGCTTTAGGTGTTTCTGTCACTTAGGAGGCCATTTGCTATAAAAACTGGAGACTGACTGCCGTGTGCCACACAACACACACGTGTCTTTGCAAGTGCTTGTGGTTGCACTTTTTCACAGATAAAGCAGAACCACTGAAAGGATTTCAGATTAGGTAATCTGACTGCCTTAACCCCTGTCGGGTGGTGATTTGTATTTCTTCATGTGATGAACTCCTCTAAGGCTAAAGGTCTTGCATGAGGCATCCTGTCTGGAAGAAATGAAGGTAGATAGTACAGGCTTAGTGGTGTGCAACTTAAGCCACTTACAATGGCTCATTTGTGTTGATTTAGAAGTTAATAATATCAAGTAACACATTTTGTTTCAATTTATCAATGGTGGCTTGCAGGGAAGCATTCTCCTCTGTTGACAATTGGAGCTGATGGTGTTGGGGAAGGGAACAATCTCTATTTTTGTTCCCTTTGTTAAATGTGTGGCATTTTTAAGCACACTAGCAAAAGGTCTTGATCAAAAATGTTTGTCCGCTGGTAGGTGCAAGATATTAAAGCTAAACAAGAGTGTAAACGCAGCTTAGGTGCTCTGCAGGTTTCATTTCAATAGAAATGGAATGAGGTGTGGCACTGAGATCCCATCTCTCAATTTTCTGTTTAGTTCTAGGACCTCAGTCTAAGCCATTGTACCAACAGTGTTGTGGAAGGGTAGTCCAATATGTGGTCTGGTTCTTCAAAACGCTTAGGTATCTGCTGAGGACATCAGCCTACAGCTGTTCTCCAACAGCTGTTTTCAGCTCCATCAAGTGGGAACAATAATTATTCTCCTCTTTCCAACATATGTGAGGTGCCCATCTACATCAGAAATAGGGTAGCATTAAACATACAATGGTCTCAGTGATGTGATAATCTAGGAATTAAGCCTGGGGCCATCCTGTTGGCAGTTCTGAGGTGAAGAACACAGTAAACCAAAGTAGCAACAGGTTTTATAACCTGAAGAAGGAAGGGAATCCAGATCTTTGGTCTCTTCTCCAGCCAATTCTCCACAAAAATGAGGCAAAACCCTAATCTGTGCAGGAAAACCTGCTTATGGATGCTATCATCGCATGCTGCATACTTTGAAAGAGTATAGTGCTGCTAGGTCCTTCTAGATATCTGTGCAAATACCAGGTGCTTAAAGAAATGGTGGTGGACTGCCACAGTCATGACAAGGCAGTGCTGAATGCACTACTGCAAAGCACAGCTCTAGTGCCCAGAGGGACTGTGGCAGTGGTGCTCAAGGGATCTCACAAGAAAGAGCTGGGGCATCTAGCAATATTCTCTGTGCCAGAAGGAGTTCTTGCTTTGCTGCTTTCGTCTTTTGCCCCTCCCTGTAAGCCCCAGAACAAAGTTATGCATAAGATCAGGGTGAGCCCTTCTACTGGCTTTGAGTAGAGCAAGTTTCATGGTTGTTCTGTTGAAATCACTTCCTCCCCCCAAAAAACCCAAACACACCTCATTGACTTACTACATTTTTAAAGAAGCACTGTTAAGCTCTGCTTCATATAGAGAGGTGCCTCAATTGTTGCTTTCTGTTTAATTTCTATTCGCCAAAGCTATGAGGAGATAAAATCCCCTCTGGAGAAATCACGTGACTTCCCCCCCTGTATCTGGTACACACCCTTTCTCCCAAGGGATGTTATTCTACTTCTCCATTCCACATTAGAGCGTAATGAATGCATACTTTTAGGGACCAGTCTGATGTGGTAGCCTACCATTAGGTAGGTAATGGTGTTCCCCTGAACCTGCTCATTGAAGGGGAGACATTTTTTTCTCACTTAAAAATAATCCCCTTCTCAATCTTCCTGCCTACTTTTCAGCTGCTTCTATGTTTCCACAGAACAAAGCTCATGACTCTTTTGATGTGTTATACGTGCCTGAGGTAATCCAAGTAAGGTTATTTTTGCCCCCTTTCTTCAACTCAAAATAAACCTTCATATATAAGTATTAGAAGCTAATCTTGTATATGACTGAAAAAAAAAAAAAAGAGATTACTAAGAATTTTCCCCATCCCAGTCTAAGATTCATTCATGCTAAGCACCTGCCTCTTGATAGTTTATCAATCACTTGTCCTGGTCTGGTTATTATTTATTAAGTAGATAGAGAGCTGATTTTGGGATCTTGGGTACTTCCATTTTAGAGGGTTGTTATCTTTATCTTGCCTACATGGAAATTCAAAATGGAAGCATTTCGTCACAGGAAAGTGCCTGAGGCCATGATGCATTTTTGGAAAAAGAGAGTTCTTGGCCCTAACTCTACTGGACATTTGTCCAGCCAGAGCCCTCCAAGCATTCGAATCCTGGGCATGGGGAAGGTGTGAGGGAAGCTGCGAAAACCTGCCTCCCCTCCCCAGCCACCCTGCTGGCAAAGGACACAGTGCAGGTGACAACTCTTTGCTCTCCCTGACCGCTTTAACAAGAAGCAAACCGTTTCCCTGCTCTGAGCTTCAGTCCTATTTCAAGTATTTTATTTGTGAATCTGCCAGAAAGAAATACTGTGTCTTTTTGAAGTGTGTGTATAAGAAGGTTATCTATTTACTGTATCTAAGCAAAAAAGAAACAATTTCAGACTAGGTCATTCCCTCCTCCCCTCTCAAAGTCATTTTTCCCTCACGGGCAGAATTCCACTTGTAAGGGAGGAAATCAAGTTAGCTTTGTTCAGTTCTTGTTTATTAACATTAGTATCTTACAGGGTAGATATTTTTCTAACTGGTCTAAATTTATCCATGTGTCATCCTTTATAATCAGATCATTTTTCTCACTTGGCTTCCCTGATAAGTTTAAGGCATATTTTCTTTTCCTCTTGGCAAGAATACCTCCAGCATTGCAAGCAGAAATGATAGTAATGATCCAGCTTAAGCAGAATGTAAAAAAACTTGCTTCAGAGGCTACCCTGGCAGAGGTTGTGTAGTTTGTTCAGTAAACAGTTCTCTGTTGTTTTGCACCAAAAAATGTTTCCACATTTTCCGTGCAGGTAATAGAAAGATACTGCCTGCCTTCATAGTCAATAATTAAACAGGGTTTTCAAGCAGAATTCAAATGGTCTCACAACAAGCTTTACAAACAATAAATGAAATTCAAGCATTGACTTCTTACAGTCTGCTTCTCTGCATTCAGCAAATTGCTGGTCTTACAATTAATAAATTAGTTGTATGGCTGATTTTTAGAAATTCCAGCTATGATTCCAGCTCCACCCTGGCAGGCAGGAAGAAAGAGCAAGATTGGATTAGAAATTTCCAAGGCACTGAGAAAACTGTGACTTGCAGAAGTGAGTAGCTCCATGGGCTGGGCTAATTTAGTATCCTTAAGCTGCTAGAAAGGATGGTCCTGTTCCCCTTGCTCTGCTTCAGGTGTTACCTTTGTGTTATTTCCTTTAGGCAGCTGCAGGGCATGTCTGACTCCTCCTTCAGTCAGCTCAGCTCCCTAAACTCCACAGCTAGGGACAGTGAACTAAGAGTGGGGAAAAAGCTTTTTCTTGGATCTAGGAGTGTGCCAGAGGGAGAACTGGAGCAAAGGAGAAGGAAAAGACAGGCAGCTGGAAGCAGGAGAATGCAGAGCAAGCCGTCTGGATGACCCAGCCATGCAGTGTGGTGGCACTCTGGACTCTCCTATAGGGAGCCTGGCCAATTTTAAACAACGTACATTGAATTCCACCACAAACTACCGCTTCTCTCAGTAGACATCACAAGATGAAGTCTAGAGTTTTCTTGGTGTCAGCTTGTATTACAAGTAACTATCGGATCACAAGATAAAGCAAGAAGGCTAAGGAACAAGAGAAACAGTGACTAGCAGATCAAAGTTGTTATCTGTGCCTTGTTCTTGATAATGTGCAGGAAATAAGCTTGCCTTGGAGAACGTGATATCAGCATTTCATTTATATCAATGCTGGAATCTTAGCCATCTCTTGACTGGAGGACACAGTTAGTAGAGGTAACAGATGTATTTCATCTACTGAGCCATCTTAAAAGGTAGATGCAGCCTGGATGGGGGCAGGAGCCATCTGGCTGCTACCCATCACATCTGGTGTGCCAAGCGGAAATAATGAGAGGCTGCATTGTTTTGCTTTTCTTCTCAGTAAATCGCGGCCTGATGATGATCAACATATTTTTCCCTTTCTGGAGTCATTTTGTGACATGTGATGATGTTTATTATAGTAACTTTGGAAGCCAGACAAGTAAGGTTCTCTTTGCTGCATCCCGTGCAATCCCACTCACAGGAATTCCTGACTCTGAGAGATTATAATCTAAATTCACAAGAGAAGCCATAAAGTATGGAAGAAATATTAGGTTCACGAGGAAACAATTCTTCCTCAAAAGGAACATGGGTTGTTTTACAGTTTACAGTGCCCTAAATTGCTCCTTAAGGTGATGTTCTCTCACACACTCATCTTCTTTCTTCTTTTGTTCTTGGTCAAACACACAATCCCCCAGGTATAATAAACACAAGTACACAGGACTCTACAATGAAATTGCTTTTGCTCATTCATAAAAGCATGCTCAGGGTTGTAGTATTTAATTGCTTTCTAGTGCCTGCAGTGGGTTGTAATTTTGAAATAAAAATAGATTTTCCTTTTCGGTATCTTATTACTAGAATTAAAAACTCTTCATGATAATTCCACCCTCTTGCTGTCAGAAATATTCTTCTATCTTAATGCACGTTGCAAGTGATTGAGCACCAGCTTCCAAAGACGAACTCAGACAGTCCTCATCAGGTGGGAAAGCAAACAATAAGCTGATGAGCTTGCTCATTCCAGTACCAACAGCAAGACTCAAAAAGTCATGTAGCCTCTGATATACGTGCCTGAGAAATACATGACATCACCCATCACAAATAAGTGAGAATAAAGCCACAGGCAGACATTTTGTGTGCTTGAGCAGCTTTCACAATTGTACATTTCCCCCCCCTTTTTTTTTCTTTTTTGGTTATCAAACAATGAGAAATTACAGAGAGACATGAAAATGCTGTGGGATCCTTGTTGCCTCCCTTGTGCATCCATCTCCTGTGCTCCGCTGTTGCCTTGGAAACTGGGAAGGTAGGGCTTGATGCAGGCAGCGAGCAGGCTGAGGTGCTGCCTGCAGAGTTTCAGCAGCCAAGGAGCACCTGGGCACTCCCGGGCACCTGCTCTGCCTTTGTAGGAATGGGAGAGTTTTTGACTTGCATTTTGAAGTCTATACATTTAGAATTTGTGCAACTACATCAAAAAACACAATAGATATGGGAACTCCCATATCTATTTAAAAAGCCTTGATGACTATTATATGTTGAAGAGTTTGCCAAAATGTAGGATTCTTAATTTAAGTAATTGACATTTAATTTGCTTCCCTGTTTGTTCATGGATGCTCAGTGTTGCTGTAGGTGAAGGTGCTCATTAGACACACAAGCACATACTTCCCTTTAGGTACTCTGTTTTAAAACCTGGAACTATACCCCTCCCCCCTCAAATGGTTTCTACAAAGAGTCCAGTACTATAGCATCTAAGAAGTAAAGCATCTAAGCAGCCTTCCAGTATCTGAAGGGAGCTACAGGAGAACTGGAGAGGGACTCTTTGTCAGGAAGTCTAGTGATAGGACAAGGGGTAATGGTTTTAAATTGGAAGAGGGGAGATTTAGATTGGATATTAGGAAGAAATTCTTCCCAGTGAGGGTGGTGAGGCACTGGAACAGGTTGCCCAGAGAAATTGTGGATGCCCCATCCCTGGAGTGTTGAAGACCAGGCTGGATGGGGCTTGGAGCAACCTGCTCTAGTGGGAAGGTGTCCCTGCCCATGGCAGGGGGGTTGGAACTCGATGATCTTTAAGGTCCCTTCCAACTCTAACCATTCTGTGATTCTAGATGGTTTTCTAATAGAAGCTCAAAATCCTTAATGGAATAATCATAAAGCCCTAGGAAGCCACTTTGTGTGTGTGTGAAGAAGGCAAGGCAAGACAAGGAGTGTCCAGGTGCCTTCAGGAGGGGAGTGAGAATGCTTCAAGTTGGTCCTTTGTAGGTCGCCAGGAATACTGTGGCACCCAAAAATTGCCTCAGTGCTTGTGTGGGTCCCACGCAGATGTCAGAGATGCAGTTGTCTCGCAATTCCACCAGTGGTGACAAAATGTATCTGCCTAGAAGGACGGGTTATGCCTACAGCAAGCAGAAATGTATAGGCATGAGTTGCATGAGCATAATAAAGACTGTCTGTGATTAAGTATTGCAGGAATGTGTTGAAGGAAAATACTGAAAGCAGCCGGGATTTAAAGACTACAAAATTCAAGAAAAGCTGGTGAAAAGATCTCCCCCCAGTGCCAGCACAATTCTGGATATTTTGCGATTGCAAAGGCCACGTGTTACAAATCTTGAGCCAGCCTGTGCTCATGACATTTCCCAGCAGCTGAGGTTTCTCCAACAGGGGAGAAGTCACAGTTCATAAGCAAGGCAATTCACTGGAGCAAACTGAGAGCCACTTTCACCAGTGTGGCCAAAGTATTTTTCCAAGGTCACGGCAGCCAAATGCTGGACAAAGATCCTATACTTGTTTAGCCACTAGTATTTCCTGCTGTGGGTGAAAAAAATGAGTAATTGAGTGAAACTGGTGACATTATGCACCGATTTATACTGTGGTAAGCACAGTTAACCTGAGTAATAAGTAAACAACCCTTTCCATTCTGGCTGTAATTACCTTTCTTCTTGATAGCGGTAATGATTTACCACATTAATTATTACCTCACCTTTGCAAAAATCTGCCGTTATAATTGCAATTGAATGTTACCATGTGCTGTGACTCTGAGATCAATACACTGTCAATCTGGCGTTGCTGGTCACACACAGTCTTCTGCTCCTTTCTCTCCTTTTCACAGAATTACTGAGGCTGGATGAGAGCTAAGGAGATTGTCAAGCCCAGTCCTTTACTTAGCCTGGGAGGGTCAGCTGGAGCAGGTTGATCAGGGCTGCGTGCATTCGGGTTTTGAATGTCTTTAAGAATGGAGATTCCACAACCTCTGTGAGCAACCTGAGCCAGAGCAAAGAAATTTTTTGCTTATATTTAGATGGAATTTCTTGTATTTTAGTCTGTGCCCATTACCTCTCCTCCTATCATTGGACACCACTAAGGAGAGCCTGTCTCCATCTTTAGTCCTTCCCATCAAGTATTTATGTACACTGATAAGATTCCCCTGAGCCTTCTCCAGGACAATTAGTCCAGGTCTCAGCCTCTCTTCATACGACAGATGCTCCTTCCATAGGATTCTTCCAGATACCTGGAATGGCTAAAGTCTTGCTTGTTCCCTACTGTGTTGTGCCTACAGCAGATATTGGGGAGGCTGAAGTCCACCTTGAGGACTAGGGCGTGTGAAAGTGAGGCTTCCTCCAGTTGCTTGAAGGTCTTATCTACTTCTCTTTCTGATCAGGTGTTTAGCAGATACCCACCACAGCATAGCGACATCGTTTTGCCCACTAATCCTGATGCTTTAGATCTCACTCAGCTGGCTCATCATCCACCCCCAGACAGACCTCTGTCTGCATCTGCTGCTCTCTCTCACAAAGGGCAACTCCTGTTTCTTGCCTTCCCAGTCTGTCCTTCCCAAAGGGCCTGCATCCCTCCCTCACAGCACCCCCACTCATGAGCTATCCCATCACGTCTCTGTGATCCCAGTGAGATCACAGCTGCACAACTGCTTGCAGATCATCGTGTTCATTGCCCATGCTGCACGTGGTAGTGCCAAGGCACTTCAGAGATGCACTCAAGCCTGCTGGTTCCCCAGGAAAAATGCAAGAGCTTGCCCTGCCATGCTGTCCCCTTGGCACTTCCATGCTGTTCTTGAGGTGGACCTCCTCAAGTTCCATTGTGCTGAATACGAGGTGCATTGTTTTGCATCCTCTTTGCCAACCTACTCCACCATTTCCTCATTTGATTGTGGGTTTCCATCCCCCACCCTGTGTGGTGAAGACATTTTCTCTGCTGAAAAATTTACAGCTGTGAATTGATTAATGTTTTATAGCCCTGTCATTATTCAGCAGGGAGAAGAGGCCAACACCCACCTCTCTACAACCTCCTTTTCAGGTAGCTGTAGAGGGCCATGAGGTCTCCCCGCAGTCTCCTCTTGTGCAAACTAAACATGCCCAGATCCCTCAGCCTCTCCTCACAGGACTTGTTCTCTAGACCTTTCACCAGCTTGGTGTTTCTCCTCCGGACACACTCCAGCACTTTCAGTAATTAAACAGAACAGGTCATAGAATCATCTAGGTTGGAAAAGATCCTTGGGATCATCATAGAATCATAGAATGGTTAGAGTTGGAAGGGACCTTAAAGATCATCAAGTTCCAACCCCCCTGCCATGGGCAGGGACATCTCCCACTAGAGCAGATTGCTTAACACTTAAACACTTCCAGGGATGGGGCATCCACAACCTCTCTGGGCAACCTGCTCCAGTGCCTCACCACCCTCACAGGAAAGAATTTCTCCCTAATATCCAATCTAAATCTCCCCTCTTCCAATTCAAAACTGTTACCCCTTGTCCTATCACTACACTCCCTGACAAAGAGTCCCTCTCCAGCTCTCCTGTAGCTCCCTTCAGATACTGGAAGGCTGCTAGAAGGTCTCCCTGGAGCCTTCTCTTCTCCAGGCTGAACAACCCCAGCTCCCTCAGCCTGTCTTCACAGGAGAGGTGCTCCAGCCCTCTGATCATCTTGGTGGCCCTGCGCTGGACCTGTTCCAACAGTCTGAGCCCAACCACCTACCCTACTCTACAAAGTGCTCCCCTACACCATATCCCCCAACACCACATCTAAGCACAGCAGAGGCGCAGAAAGAGAGCGGGTGAGCTCCCACCAACGTGTGAAGAGGAGCAAGGGGGTTGGTTGGGTTGGCTGATGGTTGGTTGGTTGGGGTTGAATTTTTTCCCCACATTTTCAGCCCAAGACGGGGCCACGCCTGGTCCCGCTCTGGCCATTCTCCCACCGGGGGAAGCCGAGGTGCCTTCCCCGCATCAAGCCAGCCGTGGCGGGACCGGTTGTGGGACCGGGACCGGCGGTGGCGGGAAAGGGACAGTTGGCGGGAGACAATGCCGCAGCCCCGCCCTGCCGCCGCTCTCCCATTGGCTCCGCGTCCTTTCCCGCATGACGTCAACGGCGGGGCGTGGCCGAAGCGCCCTATTTAAGGGGCGGTGCGGGGCGCGGCCGCTGCGGCGCGGAGTGGGGGATCGGGTAGTGAATCCCGGTATCTGACACCGGCACCATGCGTGAGATCGTGCACATCCAGGCCGGGCAGTGCGGCAACCAGATCGGTGCCAAGGTACGGGGGGGAGGGTCCCTGAGGTCCCCGAGGCGTGGTGGGTCCTGCCGCGGTGTCCCCCGCCTCCCAGGCTCCGGTCTTTCCGTGGGCAGCCGCGGGGGCATCCACCCTTTCTTCCTCCTCTGCAACCGCGGCACGGGCCCCCGGGGGAGGGAAGGAACCGTGTGTCAGTGCCACGGACAGACAGCCCCCAACCCCACTGAGGCTGTTGGAGGTGCTGCTTAGAGCCTTGGAGGGTCTTAAGCCACCGCTAGACAATGGGAGACCACCCAGCTGAGACCCCCGCGGGTGTCATCCTTTCGATATGAGCTATAAAATAATTAACTCGCATTTTGGTGCTCCAGCTGCCTGTCTGCCCTCTGCTGCTGCAGCTGCTGTGGCCGGAGAAGCCCTTCTGCACTGACTCACCTTCCTCCCGGGCAGCTGCTCGGCTGTGCCAGGGAGTGGTCGGCATGCACAGCCCCTGCTGGAGGGTGTGATTGGCACTGGCCAGCTGTGGCTAATCATTGCCCTCTTCCAAAAAATTTCTTCTAGTTCTGGGAGGTCATCAGCGATGAGCACGGCATCGACCCCACGGGCAGCTACCACGGGGACAGCGACCTGCAGCTGGAGAGGATCAATGTCTACTACAATGAAGCTGCGGGTGAGTGTGTCTGCATCCTCAGACATCCTTAAATAAATGGGGCGGATACGCCAGTGCATTGTAGCTGGAAAAATCCCTGAACAAGAACTGTCATCTCCCAGTGATGCCTCTAAGAGCTTTGTTGTCAGAATGGCTCTGATAGGAGGGTAGTCCTGATGGAGAAAGCAAACGTGCATCTCCAGTGAAATGCGGGGAGGTGGGAGGGAGCAGAGCAGGGCTCCTGTGGCACTGGCTGGGGGGCTGTAACGCTGGTGGCTGCTTCCTCCCACAGGTAACAAGTACGTCCCCCGTGCCATCCTGGTGGACTTGGAGCCCGGCACCATGGACTCGGTGCGCTCTGGCCCTTTTGGACAGATCTTCCGGCCAGACAACTTTGTCTTTGGTGAGTGCCTGTGGGGTGGAGGAGTTCCAGATTGGGAGCTTTGTGTGCAGAAAAGGCTCAGTGCGAGAGTGCAAGTGACCCGGGGGACGTGAATGCCAAGAGTTGAGTGGGTGTGGAAGTGAGGGGTGAACCCCATGGGGCAGAAGAAGGGGATGCGATCATCTCTGGGATGCGACCCTCTCTGTTCCTTGCCGGGGCACTAACGTGGCACCCTGCTTGTGATCTCATCCTCCAGGTCAGAGCGGGGCTGGCAACAACTGGGCCAAGGGGCACTACACGGAAGGCGCTGAGCTGGTGGACTCTGTCCTGGATGTGGTGAGGAAGGAGTCGGAGAGCTGCGACTGCCTGCAGGGCTTCCAGCTGACCCACTCTCTGGGTGGCGGCACGGGCTCTGGGATGGGCACCCTGCTCATCAGCAAGATCCGGGAGGAGTACCCCGACCGCATCATGAACACCTTCAGCGTGATGCCCTCCCCCAAGGTGTCGGACACGGTGGTGGAGCCCTACAATGCCACCCTCTCCGTGCACCAGCTGGTGGAGAACACGGATGAGACCTACTGCATCGACAACGAGGCCCTCTATGACATTTGCTTCCGCACCCTGAAGCTGACCACCCCCACGTACGGGGACCTCAACCACCTGGTGTCGGCCACCATGAGCGGCGTGACCACCTGCCTTCGCTTCCCCGGCCAGCTGAACGCCGACCTGCGCAAGCTGGCGGTCAACATGGTGCCTTTCCCGCGGCTGCACTTCTTCATGCCGGGCTTCGCCCCTCTCACCAGCCGTGGCAGCCAGCAGTACCGAGCCCTGACGGTGCCCGAGCTGACCCAGCAGATGTTTGACTCCAAGAACATGATGGCCGCCTGCGACCCCCGCCACGGCCGCTACCTGACGGTGGCGGCCATCTTCCGGGGCCGCATGTCCATGAAGGAGGTGGACGAGCAGATGCTCAACGTGCAGAACAAGAACAGCAGCTACTTTGTGGAGTGGATCCCCAACAACGTCAAGACGGCCGTCTGCGACATCCCCCCGCGGGGCCTCAAGATGTCCGCCACCTTCATCGGCAACAGCACGGCCATCCAGGAGCTCTTCAAGAGGATCTCGGAGCAGTTCACGGCCATGTTCCGCCGCAAGGCCTTCTTGCACTGGTACACCGGGGAGGGCATGGATGAGATGGAGTTCACGGAGGCCGAGAGCAACATGAATGACCTGGTCTCCGAATACCAGCAATACCAGGATGCCACTGCTGATGAGCAGGGGGAATTTGAAGAGGAAGGAGAGGAGGATGAGGCTTAAGTCCCCTGGTATCTAAGGAACTTCTCTGAAGCAGGCATGTGTACTGAGTGACTTATAGTGGTGGTGAAGCATGTTCTCTAGAAGCTGTGTACCCAGTTACCCTCTCAGCACTTGTAACTTTGACAGATTTCTCAATGTAACAGTTCTGAATCCCAGTTATTACGATGGTTTTTGTCCTTTAATGTTAAGAGCACATAAAGGCATGTATTCTAGATCATGTTTTCTGTCTTTCTTACACCTCTGCAGGACACCAACAGCTATTCAACCCACATGTTAAGAAATAAGTTTAAAGATGTCAGAAGTCTCGCACCACAGTGGTGTGCTCCTATCCACTGAGGCTTACATATTCTCAAAACGTATGCTTCTCATGTGAATATCTTTAATCTTTTTTTTCTTTCAGGATTCAAATCTACCTTTAACTTGAATGAAAATGGACAGCCAACTAAAATTGCGATCGAATCAAGGACAAACAATTCTAACTGGTTTTACATCTTTAGTCAATGTAGGAAATCCTCAACCTGTCTGTTGAAGTCTTCTGCAAAACGCAGGTGTAGGTTATGCTTTCCTTCTGGCATCATAAGCAACCTGAATGGAGGGGGGGGGGGAAAGACACACACTGAATATGCATTAAATTCTGTGAGCATAGATAATGAAAATGTTAGAATGTGAACAACAGCTGTAGTTGAAGAACAAGAATACTGCTTGCCCTGCTTTGGGGAGGATGAACTAAGCTTAAAACAAATTTTTGTGTCCTAGACCTGGTTTCTAGGAACTGTTCTGGTGGTATTTGAAGAAGAACCTTACAACAATCCATGTGAGCGGGATATGTCTTTAAAAGGTATGTGAAGTACTTGAGCTCTTTTGCCTCTTCTCAGAGGACAGTGGTTGGGGTGAACAGTCAAAACATT
The DNA here is from genome assembly GCA_013400375.1 of Thinocorus orbignyianus. NCBI lineage: Eukaryota > Metazoa > Chordata > Aves > Ciconiiformes > Thinocoridae > Thinocorus > Thinocorus orbignyianus. The sequence continues at coordinate 919,262 of VXBW01000387.1, forward strand.
GAAGAGATCGCTACAAACACATAGATTTCTTATCACCACCCAAACTTACTTATGTTTGAACTTTGTCCAATCATTCTCTGCAAAAAGACAAAATCCAAATCTAACACTATCCATTAAAGTGAAAAAGGAATTTGTGATTTCTTCAGCTGTATCAAAAGCTGAGGAGTTGTATCTATGGAAGTTATGTTTTTAGTCCGTAATACTAATATGAGTGTGAGAAGCCTAAAATGCTACTTGCCATTGCTTTCTATCTGGAGAAAAATGTTATACACCAGGTATATACTTTCTTTTCTCTATATGAGGGTGAGAAATTATCCTACCACTTACTAGGCTGTTTTAACAGACCTAAAACCATCTTGTCTGATCCTTACCCGTGTCGCCTTCATGCCATCTAAGCCCCACTACAGCAAGGGGGATCTTGCTTCTTTTAGTGGTGGGAAGTGCTGTTTTGTGTCGGGGAAGTGTGTGAACATACCCAGCCCTTTTAGTACTTATGTATGAATTTCATTAAGTCTGCTTCATCAAAGACCAAACAGCACATGGATATGCAAACCTATTCCTGGAGGTGTTCAAGACCAGCCTGGTCTTGGGCTTTGAGCAACCTGGTCTAGTGGGAGGTGTTCCTGGCAGGGGTTTTGGAACTCGATGATCTTCAAGGTCTTTTCCAACCTGAACCATTCTATGATTCTATAGCTTCACAGATGGTTTTCACTACTGCTGTTAACCCAGTGCAGTGCTACCTAAATCTAGCCATACTGTGTGAATGCAGGCTGATGGCATGCTGTTTTACCATGGAGAAACAAGTAATGTATCTGCCATACCATCAGCAAAAGCTTTTTCTACTTTATTACTCGATAAAAATCAAGGTAAGAGAATTTTATGGTTCAAGCATGCTTTAATTTAAGGTTTTATTCTGCTTCACAATGGAACATGTCATCTCCAGTGCAGCAAGGGAAGAAGGGGTCTGTGTACCTAAGTACTAACTTCTGGGAATACCAACAGTCTGATTTCTGACAAATACACGTATGGGGAAACACTTCAGCATGAGGACATGCAAAGAACCACTCTACATTTTATTGGACCACAACTTCTAATGTTTTCTCCTCTGCTTGTCTTTCAAATAGAATTCACCTGATCATGGTGTAGTTTTTGTGATGGCTTAGTCAGCATCTGGAGCATTTAAGATCTCAGCTGAACAGGGCGTATGGGAGTAACTAACAAGCAGACACAGAATGAAACACCTGCATGTGATTGTCAGGAAGGTCTCTTGTTCTCATCTTCCTGTGGCATAATGCATTTCTAGGAACAGTGGGGGTAACTTTAAAGCAAATATATCACTCAAATTTTCACAGAGGTGACACCAATGAAACAGTTTCATATACTCTGCATTCATAAAAATGGGACTTGTTCTCTTAAATCTCTTCTCTAGTGCTAATCATCACAGTTTGTTATTAAGCAGTAATAGAACTCTTTAATTTGTATGCAAATCTATGAAGAAAATAAAGCTGGTGAAATCCCAGCTTTTTATAGGAAGCTGAAGGTTTCAAATGAAGCAGACAGTGCCTTGAAATTTTCTTGTTTATAAAGTAATATCTTTGAGCATAGTTGTGCATTCTTTTTCTCATGTTGCTTTTCTTAAAAACACTAGAGATTCATGGGACAGCTGGAAAAACAAAATCTTTGAGGTGGCTGTTCACATCAACAAGGCAGAGCAAATACTAGTATCCTGTGCTTTTCTCCATTCTTAGTGTCTAAATTCACTGTTCTGAATGGGGCTGAAATAAGGTCTCTCAAAAAAAGGATTGCAGTGGCCATAACAGGGAAACAGAAGAAAATTGCTTGTTTTGATAAATGTTAGGGAGTGGTTCTGTGTGTGAAGTGGAAAGAGGAAAAGGACCCTACTTGGTTTCTCTTGGAGAACACTGGGAAGGAACTCATTAAAATACTGCATGACTTATTGCACAAGAAAGGTCCAGCTACACCATTTGCATTGCAACTTGCCAGTGAAGTCTAGAATAGTTCTGTCTGTGGCAGAGACAACTTGTCCAAATAATTTTTGTTTTGGTTGGCTTTGGGGTTGGTTTGTTTGTTTGTTTTTTACTTTGTGGCTTTGAGCTTCATTTTGTCAACAATGATTTAGAAATACTCTATCGTATAACTTACCGTGAGCCTTTGATGTGCTTATGAATGTATTCTGCATGAGCCCTTGGAACCAAAGGGTCTTTTTCACCATGAATTATAAATGTGGGGCATTTAATATCTGGCAGCAGCTCTTGGCAGATATTACCTAGGGAGAAAATAAATGAAGGTCACACTCTGTTTTAAAATAGTATTAAAGACTGAAACTGCTTCTGTAAGGGACTGTGAATTCCACTGGGTTCTAGCTATTGCCTCTCCTTGTGGATAGCGTACAATTAATCTGCAGAACTGTGTAAACAGAAATATAATTAACATTTCTTTCTCCAAAATGTTACTTCACTGAAATTTGCTTCATTAATGGCTACTAGCACAAATGGATAGAGTGAATGAAGTACTTCTGTCCCACATTTCCCCCAGGGTTCTCTCTGACTGTTCAAAGCAAATCCCTGCATCTCTTTCCTGACTTTGTTCTTCTCAGCCTGAGCTTTACGTCCTTTGCGTTTAGGCTACATTTTGTTACACCAGCTGTCAGTTAAGCGTTTTGCTACTTTTATCAACAAACTAACTTAGGTTGTATCCAAGCCCCCTCTACCTTCTGGACCCTCTGCTGGGTGCAATGATTAATACTTTCACACAAAGGACACTAAAACTATTAAAAGGCTCCTCTCCTTGATCATTTGTCTTACAGAACTTCAAGAATAATTTTATGTGTGTTAGTCTTTGATCTTACTAGAAGAAATTTTAATGCTTGCTTTTCCTTAAAGGCTCTTCTACGTTTTCCTCCCCACCCCCAGCTTTCTTTTTACCTTGTCCCTCAGTAACCCAGTTTCCATATTTTTGTCTAACTTGGCATGCTCTCACAGAAGAATCTCTGGGTAAAGTGTACTTGGTGAGTTTTATGTTCCATTGCTCTTTGAGTTAACTCTGCCCTATTTGTAGTTGTCTCCTTGCAGCTACCAGCAGCTGTACAGCTAACGTACTCTTTCCCTAGCTCTAGAGTCATATGCTGTTTCACAAAGCTTTTCCAATTGTTTGATTATCTATCCACACTTAGCTTGCAGTTCTACCAGTTAAACATTTTCATTGAGAACATTCTACCCACAGTCCTTAAATACCTGCACAAATGACTGTTTTCAGAACATGTAAATTTAGGCTATTTAACTAAGGACATAGTTGGCAGTCAAACTATTATTTCCTGTCCTAAAACTGTTTTATACTATAACCACTAGATTATATGTACTCCAAAAAACACAGAACAGCAAGAAGAAACTTGACTTCTCCAGCTTTATGCAATTTATTCCTTTTGGTGTTGGTATCTTCTGAAAGGTCATTTCTTATGGCATTTGACATTAAAAGCTGTCCCATTTAGGGCAAATAATCTATTTCTTAAAAAGAGCTTGAGTTCAGCTGTCCCCAAGCTACACCTGCAAAAAAACCTGCAGCAAGGTGGTTGCTTATCTTTTTTTTAGGAAATGTTAGGCTTCTCCCAGTATCTGACCCAGTTATGGCATCTAGATAATTCAGCTCCTTGTTACATGTCTTCAGGTGGCTGCTTTTTCACAGTTGCTCCACCTCGTAGCGTTTGATGGTTGTGCAGGCAGTAAGAGGTTGTCACAGCCACAGTTTCACCAGCCTGGGCTTTGGACTTAAGAATAAACTAGGCTTATGGAGGTGCGTTCTAGAAAGGGCAAAATAAAATCACATCATAACTTTGTGATTTGTTATATCGCTCTGCTGGGACAAATTCTAGTACCATGTTGCTCATCCCGTGCAAAGCTTTATGGAAAAAAAAAAATGAAGAGAAGGAATGTGTTCCTTGTAGTACCTGCAGCCTGTTAATGTATGTCACTCCTGTGTTTAATTATGAGTGCTACAGGAAAAATGTGTATAAGGGAATTGCGCGCTCCTTGTTTTATGTAGCATGTATTTCTGCTTTAGGCAAATTAACAGCAATTTTCCTCTGAATTAAAATAAAACTGCAGGTACCCTTGGCTGCAAGAGTATGCAGAATAATCGCAGAAATCTTCAGAGACAAACATTTAATATTTATGTTGTCTAGTTTAACTCTTCTGTTTGGATTTTTAAACACCTAAACTGTGTTAATAGTGTTTTCTAAATGTGTGTGTGGGGTTGAGTTCTCAAAATCTGAACTTCCCCCTTTTTTTCACTTGTTATATGCTACTAGTTTTGAAATAGTGCTTCAGCTCCTGTTTGCAGAAACTGCAATGAATGTGCCTCACTTGGGATATCTTAATAATGTCACCAAGAGGTAATCCTTCAACACCAAGAGAGGAGAAAAAAGCCTGAGCAGAATCTCTCCTGTTCAGTCTGCACAAAAGCAAAGATTTAATAATACAGTTTCATGGTGGAACAAGAGGAGAGACTCACCAGTTAACACTTCCCATAAATGTGTTTTCCTCCTGTACCTTGCTGGTTGTGTGAACCATCTACAAAGTAATGGCTTTATTCATGAATGTGAGTCAGACAGTTTTTAATGCCATATGCAGAGTCCTTCCTTCACTGGCTGCTAGGAGTACTGTTAGATTGTGCTGGTTTTTTGTTTGTGTGTTTTTTGGTTTTTTTTTTTTTTGTTTTGTTTTTTTTTGTTTTTTTTTTTTTGTTTTTTAATCCAGAACTGTCTGCTACTACAGCTACTTCTTCAGTTCAACATTGTAAAAGCCTTACCATCAGATTTTTCAGCAAAGCGAGATATTCCGTCTACCCAAGCCTCACAGGTTTTTGCAAAGTATTTATGTCCATATATCTCTTCCAGTGGTTTCTTGACCTTTTCACTCCACTTCGAAACATCTCGGATGCCTATATAAAATAACATTGAAATATGTTAAGTCCTTCCCAGCAACAAGAGACAACCTGTTACTGTCAACACCTAGCATAAGTAAGTTTTCTGAATCGGATTGCAGATACGTACTTCAAACTTGACACCACACTGAATGGTTTTGGATCATTCATAGTATGGAAAGGATATTAAAAAATGTAGTTTTATGATCTCTGCTGAGCTCTTTCTGAGTTTCAGAAGACCATCTTGTTATTGTAGTCACAAGGAACAACAGAAAAAAGTAATAATCGAAGGACCCAGTCCTAAAACTTCTTTCTTCTTGGAGGGCTTGCAGGAGAGAAGCTCAAGGAGGTACTTTGTGCATGAAAAGAGGACTGTTTTGTAACAGTGTGCCAGAGCTGGCAATTAATTGTTTTATATCCTTTAACCTTTTGCTTTGGCTCATGGATGGAAGTTCTTCCATGGCTCCTACCAGCGTTCAGAGGAAGGAAGCTCTTACTAAGGCATTCCAGCAGGCTGACATCATGGTACATTTGCCATGGTCTTACAGAAAAACAAGCAACTCTATTTAGTAGAGTTCTGTGACTCATGGCAGGCTGGATACATCTGTCTAAATAATCTGATATTCTAGTTATTTATTTTCCAGATTTACCAATTTTTTTCCTCTAAAATTTTCAATACTGCTCACAGACCAGATATCCACAAGGACGACTTTCACTGAACTATGTTTCAGCTGGACAGCTTTGTATCGATAAAGCCCAAAACCATGTCAGCATAGCATAGAACCTGAAAAGCACAGAATCATCAAACAGCAATATATGCCACTAGCAAAGTTTTTAATAGGTTTCAAATGGGAACTAAGAGAAGTAAGCAGTGAGATGTTAATTAGCAAACAGAACCCGTCCAGCCAAATGAGCAAGGTAGCAGTGACTGCAAGGGCTTTATAACAGCATCTGATAGGAAAAAAGTTTGCTCAGCCCAGGGTAGCTGTTCCTGAGCAGCTGTTGCCTTACAGAATCTAGTGTCTTATTCTTGTGGCTGGTCTTAATTTTAAAAGAGGTGGGTGAGTGGAGGGAGAAGCCAATGTTGGAAGGACATAGATACCAAATAAACACCCTTCTCTCCTACCAAGTCCTTCACTGAATAAGCCTGCAGAAGGCCTGCACTGCCACTCTCTGAGCTCCAACCACCTAGACAGAGATGTTGAAAGTACCAGTCCACGAAGAGACCAAAGGTCAGCTTTGCTGTGAGAGCTCTTTGTAAAGTAAGGTGGGTTTTTTATATATATAATTTTTATTTTTTTTACATTTTAGCCCATTGGCCAATACTGACATGCGTTTCATAATTACAAAATAAAAACTTCACATGTATAAAAGCATGTAAAGAAATAAAGTAGCACTTTACAGAGCAAAAAAAGCATTTTACTTGTTGAAATAAAAAATATACTACTACCAGTGGAAGTGCTTTAGTATTGGTGAGGTAAGCACATGTGTAATATGTGCACTAATTTTGCTGAAGGGAGACAGTCAGATTTCACAGCTGGCATAAATCACTTAAACGAAGGTATACTGGGTTATATTTGCTGAGAGCCTTTTTTAATTTCAAATGGAAATAAGGTCTCTTTATGAGTTCGCTAGCAGTTTCTGCTATTTTCCTTTAAAGTTGACCAGATTCTCTTCCATGTGAGTGAAATAAGGATCACAAATCCCAATGCTTCTTTACTTTGCGAAGGCTTTGTAACCACAGTCATTAACTTTAAAGGAATGCAAACCAGAAAGGCATCCTAGGACACTTGCTTGAATGATTCATTTGCTTCCTTAATAAAAATGGTAAGTTACAAACTTGTTTTCTTACTGTCTATGTATTATATAGACCCTATTCATTATATAGGTAAAATTTGTTACATGTTAGCCCAGTGATTTTTCCATGGACCTTGTCTGAAGTTGGGCAAAATGTGAGAAAGGAAACCAAGCCTGAGATCAGCAGTATTATTTGCAATTTATTTTTGGGAACTTGTTACAGCAACAAAAAAATTCTGAAAGCTACTGACAAGCTGTTAAAACTTACGCTGCTCAGCAGCTGTTGGTAAGGACTTTTTAAAAATTACACTGTATTACCCTTGGAGTAATTGTTAGGGAGCTTCTCGCTATGACTTTAATCTACCCTTATGCTGAGCAACTTAGTGAATTTTGTAGCCTGTTCCTTTGTTATGTCATCAGCTCTGTCTCCACTTAGCTGTTATGTGACTAAGAACCTCAGGTCAAGAAGAAATGAAAATAATTCTTCTAGGCTATGATATTCAGTTTGTACATACCATTATAAATTCTCACATCCTCTTGAGTAACGCTGGCATTTGCTCCCCAGACAACCAACTTGTGGATAAGAGCTGGATACTTTGCAGCTGCAATGAGTGCTGTAATTCCACCATCGCTCCACCCCAGCAAAGAGAACTTCTTAAATTTCAGTGCCTTGGTTTGTACAAGAAAGTTATATGCAAATCATCAGCTGGTTTTGCATGCAAATATAAAAAGTTCTTGAAAACAGTACAGATATAGACACAACACTACACAGTTGAACTATAGTTAGCTTTCAAAATAAGAAAATATAATTTTCCTGCTATACATAAAAATATTTAAGCTCAAATATTTAGAAAAAAAGAAATTGTACCTGCTTTTCCAATTTTCTATAACTATTTAATGAAATAGGTGTAGCCATATCAGATTCTTGCTGTATTCAAAAAAGCTCTCTTAAAATTAAGAACTTTTTATTTACAATAGAGAACAAAGACCTTTCCAGAGAGCCTGATGGTATCAAGAATCTGTGGATTCTCTTGGTGTAAAGTTGGCGAAGACAATCACAGTGTGGGATGGCAGGTAATCCAAGACCAAGATGAACTTTAAAACTTGAGAAATGAAACCCAGTGAGCTAATTTACCAATGCTAGCTCATCTGAAAAAAGCACCCAACTGCTCTGTAACAACCAAAAATGCTTAAAGTATTTGCTACAGGATTGTGTCAAATTTTAGTCCCTAATTCACATTTTCTGAAGATTTTGCATGTACACTTTAAATGCTACTTTGTGGTGAATTGCCATTTAAAGCATTATTAATGAAATTCCTCCTCTTTGGAAAGGAAGGGTCAGGGCAAAAAACACGACAACCAAGACCTTTATTCATTCTGACTTGTATAATGCTTTCCACTAGAATCTGAAACTCTTATTTCCTCATATACCACAATCTGCACTAGGGGGTTCCAGCAGGGCCAGAAGAGAGGATTTCGTGTGTGATGTTCAGTGGGTAAAGGGTGGGGAAGGTAAAGGCACTCAGAAGCAAACACATCTGAAGGTTGCATAGGGACAATAATCGTTGATTAAGCAGTGTTTGCAGTTTTGCACATAGAAACTTCAGTTTGTGAACTCTATCACAAACAAAAGGTTTTAGAGGGCCTTTGTTTGTTTTTGCTGAAATTACAGCCTTTTAGATATGATTAATGAAGGTGAAGTACTTTTGGAGGAAAAAGAGCAAGTTAGTTGAACAGATTGTTTTGATGCTTGGTGTTTTCCTGTTGGAAGTCCAGGCTTGCTTTCTTCTGTCCAAAGAAAGCAAAAATGCAGGCAGGGAGAGAAACAACTACAGAGAGAGGAAAAAGCAGTTCCTGGAAGCTTACTCCTGCTTATAAACTTTATGCTCAAGTGAGGTATAACTTTATCAGTCAACTTGATACCTAGCAAACTTCTATTGCTAGCCGGCTTTTCTGGTTTTGGCTTCTTCCTTGGCATTATGCTCACTGCAGTGTTGCTCAATATTAGATTTCACCCAGCTAAGCCTGAAAACAAGGTACGGGAGAGAGAGACATGTAAGGTAAGAACTGATAGCAAGAAAAGAGAACCTTGAATTTTAGCAGCTGATCAAAAGCTGGCTCTGGCCCACTGGAAAAGCATTTTTCTGTGACCAACTGAAAGTACACTGAATACTATTGAAAGTATTACGCTGCTGAAGGGTTACTGGTGTCTTGACAAGTTTCAGGAGTTGGCAGCAGTGCTTGTAAAGTTCTAGTTTTTGCTGTTGCTGCTGCTGTTCTCCTACCTCCAATAGCAAATTACAGATCTCAAAGTCAGCTGATGGGCAGAATAGCTGATTAGAGATTTTGTTCTCCATGCCAGGTTATTTGCCAATGCTTCAGCTGAGATCTACTTGCCTCCAGTATCTCTCTTGTTTACTAGCCGGTATCTTGACGCATTCCTTAGGTTGTCTTGGGATGCCTTTGTAGCAGGAAGAATTCTATTTATTCTTTGCAGCCTTCCAAAACAGATATGTTGGATATGACATGCATGTGTGCTTGCTTTAACTTGAACTACTTACACTACAGGCCTCTACCTAACATTGACAATAACCTGAGAGCTGGTTGCACCTCCTCAATTCTGTGGGTAATTTTGCCTTGGCAAACAAGTGAACAAAATCTCTTTTGAAATCATCTCCTCTACTCAAGCATTGAAATGCCATCAAACAATCACGTATGCTGTGACAGAAGTAACTTAGATTACTGAGTTGCAGTACAATGGTGATCTATTGGATCACGGGGAGATCTGCAAAAAACTCGGAGAAGCCCAAGCCCATCCTTTCACCAGGACAGTAGCTCTGAAGGGTAAGAACCTCTTAAATACCAACATTAATTATTTCCATGATTGTTTAAATGCTACTGGCTTTTGCTATTGTTAGACATTGGAATGGAGTGCAGCAAAGTGGACTTATTTGCACTGTACTCCTTTTACTTCAAGCAAACTTCTTCAAAGAGCACGTATGGTGATACAGAGCGGTGTCATCTGCATCAAGGTGCCAAATACTCTGCAGAATTTCAGCTTTTGTTATTTAACAGAAATCTTGCAGTACTCACGGCTCCAGCAGAGACAGCAGAATCCGAAGGAGCTCAGAATAAAGGTTCTGATGGGTTTTTTGGCCAAGTGTAGGCTAGATGATGCAGGTAAAGCTAGAATACTATAAAGCCTTCTGCGGGAATTATGGCTTTTTTATTTTATTCCAGAAAACATAGTTGTGATGACTCCTTGGGATTTGTGTTATCCTTTATGTTATGCTAAAACAGAAGCAAGTTATCCATGCTTGGGAAGATTTTAATAATTTGTTCTTACATGCTTATATCAGTAAACATCTTCAAAAAACCAGGATGCTATGTCTGATTTGTTTTGGCAGCTTTAGACATTGGTAGGCTGCTGTCCTGCTTGACTGGAAGCTACATAGTTACATTCTCTTTGGAGACAGGTCTGTTTTCTATTTTGCATTTATTAGTATTTGGACAGAGGCAGGAAAGTGGGTTACAACCATTTCAACTGAAAGGCTGTCACCTATCCATGGCAGCATCTTTATTTTCTTTGTTAGCATAGCAGAAGAAATTGGTGGTTTTCAGTGCAGAGAGATTGCTTTAATGGTTAGAGGGCAAAACTGTGTCTTAATCCCGATTCTGCTGTCAGACTCATTTTGTTTCGCTACACAGAATGCTCCAGGAAGGCTGCATTTCCAGTTTCATATGGGTTTCTGCAAGGTTACTGCTTATTATAGAAATACAGTGGGATTGACTGTCTGAATCTTGCCTCATATTTTTGGAATTTTAATTCTCTGCCAACTTTCTTAACGTGGCCAAAGAGACTATATAGCGCAATATAACAAAGCCAAAATATTAGTTGAAACTAAACCAGAAAACAGTGTTAGTAATCATACGATGGAATAAAAGAGGAACACAGAAACATAGATTTGAGATAAAAAAATTCTGCAAGATGGAGAAGTAATACCAGCTTTAGGTCAAATTCTTTATAATCACAATAGCTTTATTAGTTATTAAGATCTAGTATGATCACAGGAATTATTTGATTTCCCACAAAAATTATTTCAGTAAAATGCTATAAAATTCAAAATGTCAAGTTAATTTTCAGAATCAAATGCTTCTTGAAACAGGCTGCTCAAGGCAAAATGCCAGGATTATATTAACTAGAAATTTTTCAGAGAACCTTTCACTACGGCCATCCCTTCAGTTAAACCACTTTGGTTTAACTTTGGTATTTATATACGCTTCACCTCAACTTATATGGTTCTTGGCTGCAAAACTCTTAGGGCAGGGTCTTGGAATAAAAAGAGATTGCTTTAGAATTAACTCCCAGTGCTGAACCTCTATGCGTATTGCAGAAGAGATGGAAGAAGAAAATATTTTCCAGAATAGTGTGCATCTGCCCAGTTTTAAGCCGTCATTTGTATGCTCTTCTGCATAACTTGCTGTCTGCTGGAAACAACCTGTTTAACAGTACTCTTCCTCCCTCTCAAAATTTAAGGCAAACAGCTTTTAAATATATGTATTTAAAACAGTAAACTCTCAGAATAGATTTACCTGCATAAGATCCACAGCGTCTTTTGCATCCCTCTCAAAGAAATCTGGAGGAAAGTCTCGTGATGGAGGAATGGACTGTCCATATCCCCGAGGATCCCAAGCAACAATTGTGAAACGTTTCTTATTCATAGACTTGAGTTGTGGTCCAAAATCAGTTTGACCACACCCTGAAACATCATCATTTTTCAATTACAGTAACCACCATAATACACAAATAGTATAAATACTGTAAACCTGAGGAAGCTTGTATTTTAATTCCAAAAAGAGATTATTCATCAACTGAAGTACACTATATCTCTAATTGTAACTAACCATAACTTCTCAAACAGCAAGTACCAGAATGAAAATCTTTAGAACTGTCTGTAATACGCTCAGAAAAAGCACTTCTGCCAGATATGTAAGCTTATCAAAACTTGCGCTCTACACAGATGCTTTAATACAGAATTTTAAGCCAGGTTACTTGTGTAAGGATTTATCTTCAACAAATTTTAAGCACTAGTGTGGTCATTGTTGTTTATCTGGATAGCACAGATGAAACTGAAAGGGGAGGAATATACTGACTGTAGCTACAAATTTGTCACTTAAAAGCACTGTGTGAGACAGTTGTTCTTATTCGATAAAACACTTCTATGAGAATACTGGTGCTTAAAGCTGAGGAGACAGTGGTGACAAAAAGCATAAAACTGACTTGATTTTTCCAATACATATATTACCAAAATAAGCCAAATAGAGCCACTTTCTCTGAGCAGAACAGTCTCTTTTATTGATGGCTCAGACCCTTAAAGGATTAAAACGTGAAGTACTCCCAGTGCCTAGGGAGGTGGTTGAGGCACCGTCCCTGGAGGTATTCAAAAGACAGGTTGATATAGTGCTTAGTGACATGGTTTAGTGATGAACTGTTTTTTATCAGAATTAGGCTGATGGTTGGACTACATGATCTTAAAGGTCCCTTCCAACCTGGACACCTCTATGATTCTACTCTTCAGTTCTTGACATTCTATTAATGTTGCAACTCAGTTAAGCGTGAGCCCAACTCTGAGCACAGTAACGATCCCACTGACAGTCTGCCACAAACTGCTAGAAGTCTGATTGGATCTTTAGAACTGCAAGAACCCAGAAAAAAACCCAAACAACTGTGTTAACTTTAAAAGGCTGTTACCAAAAAGCAGTCTCCACGGACAGATACTATTTAGCTAGCAGAACCTGTTTATACAAAAAAATCCACTGAGAATCTTAATGATGTTGCCCTGAATAACCAAAACATAAAACAAATTTTTAAGCAAAAAGTAAGTCTCAGCTGTGCCTTTTGCACTATGATAATAAACTGCAAGTGCTGCATTATGTCTCCTAATTCAATTGGAATGCACCTAGTTTCTGAAAAGGAATGCATAATGCAATCTGGAACAAATATAGCTGACCTGATTTCCCCCCCCTGTTATTTTGTACCTTGTGTAGCTATTTGCCACTTATGCTGGACACCCCCTTCGCACAGTTAAATCCAAAAATGCGAGCAACTATTACACATGTCAAGACATTGCATAAAAGGCGCCTAGTGAGATAAATGAAATACTTAAAAACTGTTAACTGATTGCAATAACTCTGGCTTTCCTATCTGTTGCATGTGTGGCAATTTCTTTAATGACAAGGTTCCATAATCAGGTGTTGAACATATTACAAACTAGCTTTGTGCAGTCTAGCTTGAGACCAGGTGGCGAAAGAGGCATTTGCTCGGCAAAGGTAAGACAAAATCTCCAGACCTAGCATTCCAGGGAGCAGAAGAACTGCATGGCTTCCTTCTCCTGTCTGCTGATAATGCAGGTGGACTCCATTCACGTGGATTTTAGCAGATGTTATTGAAGTACTAGGTGCGGGGAAGGGAAGAGAAAAAGGGAAACATTCAAACAGTTAATTCTCATTATTACATGGTCATTCAAGGAATAGAGAATGACTACTTTCTCCAGATATTAACAACAATAGTGAGATTTAAATGGGTCACTTGCCTTTTATGGGTGCACAGAAGACTAAATAAAATCAACTTTCCAGGAGAGTTGTGACCACTCTGTAACATTTGTAGTTAGGTTTCGCAAGTGTGGTCAAATAACTTAAAGGTGGGGGTGGGGGAGGAGGGAGAGTCTTGGCTGTGCAACAAGGGGAATATAAAAGCAGCCTCACATAGCTACAGAAACACGCTGAGAGAAATATATTAGAGAGGGGAAACCTCATTCTGTCACAGCATAACTTTTGAAATGGCTGGTGTTCACCTTGTTATTACTAAACTGAGCCTCTCCATCTGCCAAAGAAACCACAATACATCATTATGGTTCCCCATGAACCAGAGGCCTTACAACAACAACCACCTTGCACTGAGATGAGGGTGGAGAAGAGGAAAGTGATAACAAGGTACGTGTCAGAGTTATCTCAGCAGGATATAATGCTTAACTGGGAAATACTACCTGACCAAAAAGCACATCCCCTAAAGAAGTTCCCCAGAAACTGGTCGCACAGGCCACTTCTCAGCCCTGACTTCTAAGCCCCTACCTTAACTTTCAGTACAAAGGAAGACGTACGTGTAAATGCAAACAAGTCACCTGGGGTACCATGCCTAGATACAAACACCTAGTGAGAAAGCAAAAGTAGCATAGAGTGAAGGTATCTTCTTAACAGTATAAACCATTGCAGCTCCCAAATAAGTTTGTGCCCTGATGGTTGTGAGACATCTTTTCAACAACCTAACTCATTTTATTTAAAGGTAGTAATATGGTACAAAATTTGCGATTTAGTTACTTAATGGTTAACTCCTACTCCCCACACTTCTCATTTTACCTAGGTGGATATTCTTGCTCTATAAATTCAACATGAATTTCATTAGTACTTAAACAAATGCTGTTTTCCAGTCTTACAGGTAACAATAATCTCTATTTCATTATATGTACTGTGCAACTTAATTTAAAATTCAACTTTAACGTATAAATTCTGAACTAATTACAGCATGTAAGCACAGTCCCACCTGTATAGAATTTACAATGACAGATTAAAGGTAAAACATCCCACAAATTGAAAGCCTTCCCATAAGGCAAATTGAAAAGAACAATAGCTTGAGAACTCAGGTTCCCAGTATGTAAGCAGCAGCTGCACCTGTTCAACACAAAGCCATTTGGATTTTACATAAAATCTTGATCCAGATAGCACAAGCAAAAATGCCACATGGCTCAATATAAATTGTGGATTTGCAGAATAGGATCAGCTGTTTCTACCTGTGTAGATCCAGTTTTAAAACTGGAATACAGGTGCAGTTCTGTGACAAGAACAGACCTCAAAGAAACTCATTGTGCCATTATAACTTCAGTGAGTTTTGCTGAATTGTAATGTAAACATGATTCAAGTGATTAGTTTGACTGTAATGTTAAACCTTCTTTAAGTCCATATATCACATCTGATGTGCCTATATACTTCACAAATTGAATTCTGAATGTAGTATTCAGATGGCCTTCTTATCCTTTTTGAGTATCTGAGTTTTGGTTTTATTTTCTGTTTATAAAAGGAAGTGTTTTGTGTATTTTTCCCTTGATATACCATCTCTTGGTTTGTTGTACATTTCAACAGGTTATTTTATCCTAGTTCTCACCACTGCAAATGGGCAACTTGCTCTTACTAATTTTTATTTAAATAGGTGATTTTTTTTTCTTGCTTCTGATTAGTAAGTGCCAAAACCACTTCCATTCCTGAACAAAAATTAAATAATCACAATTATTCTACCATTGCCAGCATCTAGTTTAGTCAAGGGACATTTACTCTGCTTTCCTGATCCAGATACTAGATTTTTAAAAAAAATTTCTACACTTTTTAGGATTAATTATTAACATCAGGGGCTTCAGAATTTTGGAGTGTGTCATGTTTTTCTATTCTTGGATCACGCATTAGTGCAAAGTCCAAGGAAATTCAGGAGTTTCACGTACAGAGTATTTTCAATACTTTCTGGACAAAGAAAAAAATGAGTTGTTTTCTTGTGTGCTGAGACACTGTACTGGAACTGGCTACACGTAAAAACTGATTTGGTCTTCCTCATGCCAAGCTTCTGTGAGTCTGAAGTGACTTCAGTATGGATGTCAGCACCAAGGATTAACTTTTGTAAAGTTTTCTTCAAGGCTGCAATTTCCACTGATTGCAAAGCCATGTTAAAAAAAAAAAAAAGCCCAACTATGCTGTAACTGAATTAGTAGCGTTAAGGTTTATAGCTCTTTGAGAAGCACTGAGGTGACAGAACAGGGGAACAGGCTGCCAAGAGAGGTTGTGGAGTCTCCTTCTCTGGAGATTGTCAAAACCTGCTTGGACATGATTCTGTGCAACCTGTTCCAGGTGATTCTGCTTTGGCAGTGGTGTTGGACTAGATGAGCTCCGAAGATCCCTTCTGACCCTGGCCATTCTGTGAGTGGGTACATACTGCCTACATTTACCAAGACAGAAAAGATGCAGAGTAGGCAGGTCTTGTACTGTGTCATGTTGGATGCTGTATTTCATAGAATCATTAGAGGTGGAAGGGACTTTAAAGATTATCAATTCCCACCCCCCCTGCCATGGGCAGGGACACCTCCCTCCAGCCCAGGTTGCTCAAAGCCCCATCCAGCCTGGCCTTAAACACCTCCAGGGATGGGGCATCCACAACTTCTCTGGGCAACCTGTTCCAGCGCCTCACCCCCCTCACAGGAAAGAATTTCTTCCTAATATCTAATCTAAATCTCCCCTCTTCCAATTCAAAACTGTTATTCCTTGTCCTATCACTACCCTTCCTGAAAAAAAGAGTCCCTTTCATTTCACGTCATACTCTTAATTTGGGAACTACCTTTTTATTCCAGCTGTGCTACAATAAAACCTAGTCTTTATCTGTGCAGGAGGGGGAAAAAAAGAATATGATAAGTTTTTCTTAATAGGATTTGTGGAATAAGTAGTATTGTATATATTACATGTACGTATGAGGGTTAATGGTCTTAAACTCTAAGAAAGTAGATTTAAATCAGGTATTAGGTAGAAATTCTTCACTGAGGGTGGTGAGACACTGGAACAGGTTGCCCAGGATGCCTGTGGATGCCCCATCCCTGGAGGTGTCCAAGGCCAGGCTGGATGGGACTTTGAGCAACCTGCTCTAGTGGGAGGTGTCCCTGCCCATGGCAGGGGGGTTGGAACTTGATGATCTTTAACGTCCCTTCCAGCTCTAACCATTCTATGATTTTGTTTGTGACCTCCAGGAGACACCTGAAGGGCAGGTGGCTGAGGAGCGGTGTTGGTGAGCTGCACCTTCTGCCTCATGGGGGGGAAAATGGGATTCATGGAAAATGGATTCATGGAAAATGGACCCCCTGCCAGAGAGGGTGACAGGCACAGAGGGGAAGAGGCTGCCTTAGCCCCTTTTTCGCCGAGCAAAGCAGCTAAGGGCAGAGCTCGTCCCTCAGCAGAAGCCAGCACCCCAGGGTGCCACCAGCGTCCCCCTCTTGTCACCCACCCCCAAACCCAGCTTCTCTGCTGCAACACCGTGTTCGCTCTCCCCTACACACACATGCACACACAGAGGCCCGTTCAATACCCACCGGGGCGGCTGGGGAAGGACGAGGGAGCAAAGGGGAGTAGTTTTTACCCGTAGTAGGAGGCCGGTCCCCAGGGTTTGAGCGGCGCGGCCCGGGCGGGCGGCTGCAGCAGTGCCCGGAGGGCCCGGCCTGCGCTCCGCCCAGCCATTTTGCCCGCTCTGCCGGGGAGGAGAGGAGAGAGGAGGGGAGGCGTGGCAGTCGCTCCGCCCCCCCTCCTCTCC
>VXBW01000387.1:936397-966510 GCA_013400375.1 Thinocorus orbignyianus
CCCCCTCCTCTCCTCCCCGGCAGGGAGGGCACGCACTCTGCCCTTTGAGCTGCCGGAGGGCCGAGGAGGTGCTGGGTCATCCTCATGGCGCTGGAGGCTGGGAGTAGGTGGTGGGAAGGCCCGGGAGTTTCTCTGGGGAGGGCAGCTCCATCAAGGTGGTGCACGGCGACCCCAGGCCCTGGGCAGGAATCGTTAACTCTGCCACACCCGACAGCCTTTGTTTTTTATTAATTATTATTATTATTAGTGGTAGTAGTATTTTTTACACACGTCCCGTGGGCAAGGGGTTTGGCCTGGAAAGAGGCCGTACCAGTCAGGGCCAGCCACTTCTTGCCTGCATTCGCCACAGCCCTTGGGCTCGCTTTTTCCTCCTCACAGGTTGGTCCTAAAGCACCCAAAGAGACCGACTTTCTTGACGCTTTATATTTGCCAGCTGCTGTCTTCACTGCTTTCCAAGCATGGAAGGGAATGACCTAGGCGATGGCGGAGAGGGCCGTGAAGGTGGCAAAACAGCTGGGGAGCTGGTAACCAGGCTTGAAAGAGATCCAGGAAACAGGGTCTCCTGCCTTATACATTTCATATGTATATATATGTGTATATATATATATATATATGTAAAAGGGATATCCTTAAGGCAGGTCAGTGTTACTCCAGCCCAGCGACTACCCCGAGCATGGGTAGCTCCTCAGCCTTCCCACTCTGCCATTTGTTTGCATGGGACTAGCAAGTCACAGAAGTGAATGACAGTCATAACAAATCCTAGCACATAAAGAGATTAACTCAGCTGTATGAGCATACTGGTTCGGTTTATCCCCTGAGTAGATCAAACCATTTAAGATTAAGGTCTTTAGTATGGCTAATTACAAGCAATCCATCATGGAGACAAGCTGCCTTCACTCTTGCCTGATGACATCTACAAGCCTCTACAGTTTCCTTGTCTCTTAAGCCACTTTCAGAAGCTCATCTTTGTTGTGAATGTCATTGTCTACACTTCTTTCCAATAGAAAATGTCTGGAGGGGAGATAGTTGACTATTCTGCATTTAAGGAAATAAGGGTAGCTTGGTCTTCTGCTACACAAATGGATTTTTTTTTTTCTGAATTTTGCAATCACAACAAGTTAAAAGGAGCTCTTATTTCATGTTGCACTATGAGCTTCAGACAGAAAGGCCTCAAACTTTTTGCATCCAGCTCAACTCCTGTTAAAATGCCTTTGAGTCTGGTCTTCCTATACATTCTCCGCCTACTACGGCTGAAGGAGATGCAACAACTTCTAAGAACCTGTGCTGAAGAACTGAAGGATAAGGTGGAAAGGATTCACCATACAATGTAGGGGAAGAAAAGAGGTAATTAGAAATGTAAAACCAAAAACCTTAACAAGATGAGAGAAAAGGAGGATGAGGAGGTGTTTGTACCTACACTTAAGAAACAAAAAGGGGGTAATTCCAGATAGGTTAACTCCACTGCCATTGTGACAAAAATTGAGGTGTCTCTTTGCATAAAAGGCTGTCGCAGCTGAGGTGCTGCACCATGTGTCATCTCCAGGCCTTCAGTCACAGCTCTGTAGCATATGAGCCCTGGAATGCAGGAAAGGAAGAAGAAAATGTTTAAAAGCGGTAGATCTTCTGGTGATGTGTCCATGAACACAGATTTCTTTTTCTCTCATAGCTTCCCTGTCAATTTTTGCCCCCTTGGTGTTGCCTCATCTCTACAGACAGAGACTTGTGTTTGATGGCAGCTTCTGGCTCCTGCTGCTGGCAGAATTTCTTTCTGAAACCCACTCAAGGCTCTGGAGGGCATCACTGCTGCTCAGTGGGACTTCAACACCTCTGATCAACCCCCACAGTCATGGCAGCCAGGCTGCACTATTAGTGCTGCATGGATTTATTCCTTTTGGAACTGGCAGTAGTGAAAAGGGTGATTCAAATGCCATTTCTCATCCCACAGGTGTTTTCCCAAACTTCTTGTGAGGGACAGGACTGCAGAACAGTGAGATATTTCAATATGCCTATTAAAATACAAAGACAGAGTATTCTTTCTTTTTTTTTACTTCCTCATGTTGAAGAAAATCTGGAAAAGACCTAGTGAGTTATTGAAGTAGTGGGTTCTTTGAGACATGCTGGAACACCAGAGAGAAAGACTAATTCCAGCTCTCCAGAGGCATTAATTTCACCCACATTTAGGACTCTTGTGATCCCATACAAGACACCAGAGTCATTACCACAGGTGGAGCTTTAACTCTGGAGCTTTCAAGGAGGACCTCATTGTCAGAGCCTTCAGAGCACTGATAGGCTTTAATGACCATGATCAGCCTTAGCCAGGGTCTCTTCCCCCACTCCCAGCTGATGGGTCCAGGAGCCTCAGTTCAGCTCAGCACAGGGCTGTGGGACCCTGCCCCAGCTCCAGCTGTGTGACAGCCATATCTTTGTCTAGTTGGGGTACCCACTGATCCAGGTGCTGTTGTAAACTTTGCTTCTTGCTCTAGACTTGCTGCCTGAGTCTGTGTATATGTGGACTGATAATTTTTGTCTCTCTTATTCTAGCTACTTCTGTGAAGTGAAATATCCTGCTGTTTTGATGCTTGTTTTGGTACTTGAGCTCTTGTGCCTCTTGGATGCTGAGTGTTAGAGCAGACAGCGTTTTTACCTTAGGACAAAACTTCATTGTTCCAGCTCCACAAAGAGGTAAGATTTGGGTAGTGCTGAGTTGCCAGGTTCAGAACAAAGATGTGAAAATGTTGATGTTTCTATGATTTGGTTTTAACCTTTCAAACAAGAAAGACTGAGTAGACATGCAATATCTTTTGCAGCTGTGGAATGTGGAGAGAAGCAGCACGTGTTTTTATAGCAGCAGGCCTATTTAGCTAGAATATCACCCAAGTTGAGAGCAACCAGACTAATATTGCAATGAAAAGGGTGCTTTGTCATAAACAGAACAGCTAATAGAAAAAGATCTTGGATACCTTGGCTCAAAGAACATTTCAGACTGTTGAAGAAACTAAGATGCACGTGTGTATTTAAGAACCATTTTCTTTATATTTGCCTGGATTTTTCTTGCACTAGCACAGGATAGTAGTCTGTCAGCTTAAGTAGTGTCTGCATACCTTTCATATGCTCCTGAATAACTGTGTTATAAATCTGAAGTCTCCAAGTGTAGACGTGTAAATGTTGACGTGGCATCGTAATTTCAAAGTTGATTGTGATCTGCATCCTGTAAATCAAAGCATAGTCTTGATACAATTTTTGTTCAGGTTGGGGTCATTTTAGGCTCAGAGCCCTGAAGTGGCTCCAAATACTGTGGTATAAAAGCAGAAGCAGCTTGTCCCTTGGATAGGGCAAGAGTAATGTTCAGAAGGTTGTTCTTGATATGATTATGGAAGGGGTTGTATGAATCTATTTTAGTGAAGTCAGTGACCCAAACGTCCATTCTGGTGCTCTGTTTAGTTCTCTTGACCTGAGATATGTGTGGGTTGCACAGGAATTGCAATCGTTTAAAATCCAAGAAGTATTACTGGTTTGCTAAGGTGATTAGCGTGGATTTTTGTCTCAAACAGCTCCCATCGAGCATCTCTCTGAGCTCTGTAAGCTCTAATGCTCGTTATCTGATCACATCTTAGCTCGGGCAGAAGTTAGTGTCTGTACCACAGAGATGAGGAAATTGTGCTAAAGAGGAAGGAAGTGACCTACTTAGAGTCGCAGAAAAGGAGTGGGAGAGGAGAAGAGAGGGAAACCCAGCTTAAGTCAGGAGTCTGGTCTCCTTCCTTTCATGCGTAGGCAATACTTCTTCCAGCAGAAAGATAGCTTCTAGACTCTGTACCCTAGAACCTGTTCTGATCCTAACTTCACCCTTTCTTCTCCTCTGGGGCTGTATTAAGGTGAGAGTGTAAGAGCTGCACTTTCCCTAGTTGCTGTTTTTTGGTGAGGAACAAATGAGCATCAGTCAGCTGACTCCTGATGCTCATTGGTATGCTTGGAGGAAAACCTGGCACGCTGCAGGGAGCACTTTCTGTAGTCTGTAGAGACTGGGACAAGGAAGGGGTGAAACAAGTGCCTGGAGGGCATAGGATCCAGGGAAGAAAGCCCTCTCAAGTACTGGTTAGCTTTGATGTGACCCTGCTTGTACTGGATGATCCTTCCTACTTTGTTTCTGCGTGGCTCCTTCTCACTATGAACAAGGCTGGATGTTTCATAGACTCAAAAATTCGTATTCCGTTTTCCATCTGCCTTCAATGCTGAAAGAAGGTTTTCACCTGTTTTAGTATAAGGATGAAAAAATCTATCACAGCAAAGTGACAGTTTATTTACAGCTGCTTGATCAGTCAGAGGCCAAGTTCTCCAGTGTTGCCTCTCCTTGGAAACTGGCCTCTGAGGAAAAGGAGAGCTGTAAATTGCCAATTCAGTTAAAAGTTCACATATCAAATACTTGCAACAGTGTCCTCTCTGAGTTTTTAATTCCATATCATTAACCGGTATTATTTAGAAACTATTTTGGAAGCAGTAAAATTTCCCCAAAATTCTTAGCTGCTTGTACATTGTTAGTGGGGATGTAATAACAAAATTAACCAAGAAAGTTGCTCTTATTTACTTGGATTCTAACCCTCTCTGCATTTAAGAATTCCGCCACAGACTGGCTGCTGTGTAATGATGATTGTAAGTTACAGCGTAGAGTGTATATTTAAATGGAATTTGATCATTTGCTGTTAAACAGTGTTCTGGTTTTGCCTCTGAAGAAAAACCTCCTAGACTTGTTGACTAGAGTAAGGGAGAGAGCACAAGCATGTGATTTCAAGGAATACAACAATTCTAGATAGCGAACTCTTTAGTATCTTAAACTAGTACTTTCTCTGAGCAGAACTCAGCCAGCTGGATGAACCTTCCTTCTTTGTTTCCCTGTAGCTCCTTCTTGTCACATACAAGGTTGGACATAAAATCATGATCTAAAGTCTCAAAGCTCTTACTCTCTTAAAATGGGAAAACATAATGTCTTTGTGCATACGTGGATGATTTCACCTGCTGTGTAAGTTTTTCAAGGAGAGACCATGAGAAGGAGGTCTGCTGCTGCAACCCGCAGCAACCCTGGCTTGCACCTCACCCATCTTTTGAAAATTCTCTGTAAAGTTGCTGCATTGCTGCCACCTCTGCCCTTGAGGCTGAATGTTTGCCAGTCAGATGTGAAATTACTGTTCTGTCTCTTCTTTCTTTTGCATGAAGGGTATCTGATCTCCTCCATAATATATCTCTCTTCTTTGTTCCCATTATTTTCCTGCATTTTTGATCTGTCACGAGTGGTTGCTTTTCAAAAATCAACTCCATTCTTGATTTTAATTTTTTTTTGAGGGGTGGTGTTAGATGAAATGAACAACCCAGAAAGTTAATACTAACTGATCTCCCTCTGCCATATTTAACATATCTGTAAATTCTTAGGCTAGGGGAGAGCACTAGCTCTTTTTCCTTTGGACCTCTTGTACACATTATCTTTTACATTTCACTTAGTTAACCTTGTATTGAGACCTATGGCTTTGATTTTGACTATATCCATTTTAAGAAATAAGACCAGTTTTAATTAAAAGATATCAAGAGGACCCACAGACTCCCTAGGTAGTTTGTTCCAGTAGTTAATAATTCTTTTTATTAAAAATATATATTCTAATTTAGGCATGCCTGGCTGCAGCTTCCAGGCATTGAGTCCTATTATGCGGCTTTCCACAATATGCTAAATAGCTTGTGGTACTTCACATTTTCTGTCTAGGAAACTGAATCTTCTCTGTGATTGAGTTCTGTAGGCATTGTTCTGAAAGGAACCGTGTCTAACTTTCAGTTTTGGGGTTGTTTTCTCTACCATCTACAATGTCACCCAAACTACAAGCACTAGTCCAGAATTAGACTTGACAGTATCAAAGCTAAAATGACCTTCACCTCCCGCATTCCACTCTAAAGATCTAGGACTGTCTTATGCCTTGGTCTTGTTCTGAGATGCTTCGTGTTTGTGCTTTACATCTTGTTGTTGTTTTGGAACATAAGGTCCAGGCTTGCTTGTTTTAATAAAGAGAAAAGGATGCATTTAGCATATGCCCATTAAATGATCACAGTTCATTCTGTATACCAAATAAGACAAAGCTCTTACTAGGGTAAAAATAGCATATTGTGTAAAGACTATAGGCATACGATACTTAAAAGCAAATGGGTGTGTGTGTGTGTAAGAAATTGATGTAGAAATACAGTGAAATTAACCTTACTGGAACATAAAGGGGCTTTGCAGACCTGTTTAGAAATCTGTTTCATGAAGTAACATAGTAGGCGGTGTTTGTAACTCCCTGTGGACTGGCACAGAGGAGAAGACTGTCTTGTTTCCGTGCCTCCTCTCTCTCCACCCCCCCATTTCTCTCTGTGTTTCAAGAATAAATTACTATTTCTGGAAAGTGTATGCTCATTGTACTTGAGAATGATGTCTTTTATATGTCTAATATACTCAAGAGTTTATAGAAAATGCAGTATGTTACTAGGTCCAAACAGCAAGGCAATGCAATAAATTCTGAGGAATTAAAAATATAAATATTACTGTGACATATACTGATATACCCCAAGTTAGCATATGTATGTTTTAGTATATGCTAACAATAAATATATAAATGCTCCAGTATCGGAGTGGATGACATACGCTTTGTATTAATTTCTGCTAAACTCTCTATTCTGGGAGCCATTTCCACTATAGCCTTCTGCTAAGTAGGTTTAAACATAACAAATATGATGGTGCTTGCTATGACTGCACTTTCATTTTGCTTCTACTAAAATGGTGTCTTTTGTATCAAAGTGCAGGAATCCATTCTGAATACACTTTTATTAAATTGTTAGCTTTTTGGACAATACCCAGAAGCTAATGAACACTTACTGCTTTTTTTCTATAGCATAAAGAATAATCTGATCCAAAACATCTGCTGGAAATATTTGTAGATTTCATGGAACTAGGAGGTATCATCTTTCACAGGAAAAGTTCAGCATAATTAGTCTTAGGGCATAAAAATTTACAGCTCAGTAATGCTGCTTTCATAGATATCGCACACTTTTGCAGACAATTGAGATTATGTCAGTACTAGTAAGTTAGAATGGCAACGAACATTCCCAGGCACTGAGATATCATCACATACACCACAGAACTGTTCCAGTGTCCCTGACGTGATTTCAGCCCTGTGAAATAGCCCTTCCACAATACTGTTGAGATCTAAAGAATTTGCTGTCCTGGGAGCAGACTGTGGCATGCCAGTTAACCTCAGCACCCAGGAACATTCCCAGGCACGTTTCATTTATTAGTAAAAATACAGCCTAAGAGATTCAGAAAAGACTAATGCTCCACAGAGCAAGTAGGAGATTCTGTCATGCAGTAGTAAGGCACTTTCCCCTTCCCAAGGCACTCATATTTCCAAGTTTTTACTCTGGATTCCATAATGATAAAACATCTTTTTTTTTTTTTTTTNTTCTTTTTTTTTTTTCACTATTTCATAAAGCAGATGAGAAACTTGCCATGTGAAATCTTTTCTATAAAAATATAATGCAATATTAACCTGTGAAAGAGGAGTATTTTATCAATTATGTTCCTTTAAAGCCAAAAATCATTTTTGCTTTTATTTGCACTGCTCTTTGCATAATTCCAGACATCTGTATTTAATAAACATTATAAAAAAGATTTTAAAAAATAATACCATATTGACTTAGAGCAATCTGGGATAGTACCCTCACGTGTATTGGCAGTTCTGGCAAAATTTAAGATTTGATTTTATTTTCTGTCCAAGTTTTTCAAGGGGTGAGTCAGTCTTTCATGTATTACTACTGATATATTAGCTTTGCTAATACATCTGCTTTTATTCAGAAGTAAATAAGAGTACCAACATGTTTCAAGATAGAATCTAGAATCACAGAATGATACGGGGTTGAAAGGGACCTCTCGAGATCATCTAGTCCAACTCCTGCAATTTTGTATTCTCCTCAAATTGATACTACTATCGTATTTCGTTGTTGTTATCTTCAAACAGTCATTTTATTCAGAAGGAAGATGATTATTTTCTTTTATCCTTTGGCAGACCAATTATCTTGACATAATTTTTTTTTATTTACTGGAGATATTCACTGAACACTGCTTGGCAGAAAAAATATGTTCCAAAAAGTCTGTGCAAAAAGGAGAGCTCCAGAAAGTCTGTTCAAAATTATTACTTGTTACTGGATGGTCTTCAGGAAAAAATACCCTTATTTTCCCCCAGTCTCAGTCAACTTATTCCTCGTTGATTTGCATCAAACTACTAAGAAGATCCAGTCTTTTGCAGCCAAAGAGGGCTTTGGCAAGCTTTCCAACTGTAGCACCTTTGGAGCCTTCCCTCATTTCCCACTTATGCAGCATTTGGTGAACTTTCTCTTTTAGTCCATCTCGTTCATAGTCGTGATCAATTTCATCAATCTCAGGGTCAGAGAAGCCCAGTTTACGAGCACAGTGCTTCCACTGTTTAGCCAATTTGTCTCGCACTAGACTCAGATGTTTCTCGGTCAGGACAGTAGTATTGTCTGCAACAAGAAAAAGAGTATGAGAAAATAGAATTGTTTAACACTTCTGCTCCTTTTGCTATCTTGCCTCTCCTCCTCCCAACTAAATATTGGTAAAATCTGGAAACAGAATTTTAGTGATGCAATCAGCGGTGAGTTACATGGAGCCAGTATTACCAGTGATGCCAGGAAAGAAACTCCCAGTTAGAACAGAAGTCAGTTGCTGGACTTGCTTTTTGATCTGAGGCTAT
Organism: Thinocorus orbignyianus; assembly: GCA_013400375.1. Classification (NCBI taxonomy): domain Eukaryota; kingdom Metazoa; phylum Chordata; class Aves; order Ciconiiformes; family Thinocoridae; genus Thinocorus; species Thinocorus orbignyianus. The sequence continues at coordinate 945,175 of VXBW01000387.1, forward strand.
CATAGTTCCTCACTTAAGCCTGCAAAATTGAAAAGCTCCTTCCTAGAGTTCTTATACAGCTGACTGATGTCTACGTTATATGTTTTATATTCTAATTTGTTTACTTAGGAATACACTGGGATAGTTTAATTCAGTATTGACCAATGAAAATAAATTAAATTCCCAAATCTTCCAATTGCTCCCTGAATTAAGTGATTGTGGCCCCAAGCCCAGCAGGGTTCAAGACAACGCTCTTAGATATATGGTTTAACTTTCAGGTTTCTCTGTGTGGTATCAGGCACTGGACTCGACGATCTTCATGTGTCCCTTCCAACTCAGGTTATTCTACGATTACTATAAATTGAGTGAGGACCACTAATTCTAATATTGCTTCTACCAATTTGAGTGTTGTTACTCCTCATGTCCTTGATGCATATATATCTATACTTGCATCTAGTGTCTCATAAGGGATCACATAACTACAGGACAAATGAGGCACACAGTATCACAGAGCAGTACCAGCATAAACCCTTATTTGTTTTATACACTCGTGAGTACGGAGTAGAAAAGGACCCAAACAGTTATTTCTTGAGTATCAGAGGGAGAAAGCTGTACCAGATAAACATGTGGGGAGACTACATCAAAAATAGGGAGGTATTTCTCTTACCAAATATACCCGATGCTTCATAATCCATATAAGTTGCTTCTGTGGTGACCGGAGAAGTGCTGATGTATTGATTGTGCTCTTCAATCTTCATGTGATTGTAGGATCCAATTTGAATTCTAGAACTGTTACTTATGTTGTACTTGACTGAGTCTTCTGTATAGGGGAATTTAATGCAATTTTATAAACAACTGCATACTGGCAACTGTGAGCATATTTTCATTACGCAGTGTAACTTAAACATACTTTAGTGAAAGGCCATCCTATTCTATTCTATGACAAAGTGCCATAACCAAGCTAGTAGTTACTAGACTATAAATAATGTTCCTTGCGCTTCAGGAATGTGTGGTAGCAGCCTCACTTTTTGTTGGCTAACACTTTCAGGAGGTCTGTACTTGAAAGCACTTTTTATTTAAATCTTAAAGCCTTACTTCTGCCTACTTTCATAGATGTAAGTTCAGATTTACAATTATGACTTCAACGTTCTGTGAGCCTGAAGCCTGTAGCTACAGATTTGAATTAAAAATCCAGAGCTAGAAAGGAGAGGTGTTGCAAATGCATATGTGGTTTCAGAGTTGGATGGAGTTGACATTTAATCTAAGAAAGTGATGGGTTTAGATATACAGGAGACCTTACAATACTTCTGTGTTTTCAGAAGCATGAGAGCATAAAATATGTTGTCCTTGGTCCATCAAAAACACATTTAATGATGTGTACAGGCTGTGCTAGAGACAGGAATTAGTTTTACTTACGGATAGTGATAACTTCAGCTATGGTTAGAGGTATTAAGCAATAACTTAAATTATTTCAAGATCATGAAGTTTTTTGCTTTACTGATCAGGATGCAGTGCATAGCCTGTTGGCTTCCAAGACAGCTAAAGGCTACAGCGCTCACCTGTGTTCACTCTGGGTGCAGTAGGATTATATGTAAAAGTTCCCCTTGAGAAAGAAGTGGAATCCTTGTTACCTAAACAAAGAGGGACAACAAATGAACAGTAATGCCAAAAACATTATATAAATTAAAAAAGGAAACTTACTAAAAAATGACTGCCATATTTGTAACAGTACATAGTTCATGCTTTTGAGTACAAAGAGATGAGAATCTTTTTAACTAACAGGATTATATCTCATTGAATTACTCTGGTCAAAGCAATGATCTTACTGCAGTTTTGCTCAGTGACTAATAGCCTTAACTATCCTTGGATCCCAGTAAGGGCAACGGGCTTCCATGTGGGTGTATGAACACCTGGCTAGTGGGTGGCAGTGTAGGATCATAGTGCATCACAGTTATGGGCAGAGCTGCCTCATATTGGGTATTCAAATTGGAAAATTCCAAGTGTGGTCCTACTGGTTACTGCTGAGACTGACTGTGGTTTGTATTAGCATGCTGCTTGTGACCGGTTCTGGCAAAGGCACGGGACACCACAGCATCTTTTCCTGGTGGCAGTAATGTCTAGCAGAGCTGTAACTTCCTGCCTGGGGCAGTAGCTGATTTGGATGCCCACATATGAGCTCTGCAACTCAGGAGGGGGCAGTAAGAGTGACTGGGTTATGGTCACCCTACAACTCAGTGCAAGAGCTGTAATGCAGCTCTTCTACATCTCAGTCTGATATCTGCTACACTGCTGCACACAGCATCCCTGTATTATTTTTTTTTTCCTTTCAAACAGAAGATTTTACTTTATTAGTGATGTTGACAGTTCCAATCCTTGCCTTCTGAAATGACAGCTCTCGGATTCCTTTCAGTAAATAAACCCACAAAAACAACTAGTCACAGCCTCTGCATAAATAATTTAATAGAATAACAACTTTGCGGCATTCTGCCTGTAAACAGCTAGACATCCTTGATTTTCTTGTGAGATAATCTGAAAAAGAATGCCACACTAAAAATATCTAACATTTAGTAGGAGCACGCTCATGTATCTCATGCTACCTCTAGTTTGTAAAAATTATATCTTATAGGCTGCTAGTAACCATTTATTTATGTTTTCTGCCAATGTTCAGTGTTCTCTTCTTTCTTTGTCTCCACACCTCACTTAGCTCCTTGTTGGGTCCCTGAGCTCAGGAGTCTTTTACTTTGCTGTAAATCAAGCTTAAAATACCCATCTATTTTCTGAAATGCTGAAATGTTGTTTCTGCTTATGCAGAACCTATGATAAGAATGTTACATTTTTGAGAGTCAAGAATTTTCCTTTGCTTTCCCAGAATAGTTGGCAGCAGCTCTTGGGTTTGGTAGCTACTGTAGCTTGGCTGTTACTTGGCTGGTATCTGAAGAGTTAGGCATTGGTTCTGATTCTCCTCTGTTACATTAACACTTTAGAAATGGTTCACTTGAAGTTAACAGCCTGAAATCAGTGAAAGCAGCACGATGAAGTTAAAGCTAGAGCATTTTAGCAACCTCAATTAACTTCAAGTAAATAAAGAGGATTTCATGAAATAAATTAACCTTTACTATATCACAAATCAACTGTTAGCAGTAAGCAGGTTGTCATTACATAGACTACAAAACACGCCTGGACACTTCATTTTTAAAGAATAAGTGTGTCTTCAGAAACATAGGTGTTGGAGGAAGAGAAATCTCACCTAGATCTGTGTCTCCATTCTTTGGATACCAGTTTATGTTGGTCTGTGACTGCAGGTTTGGGCCAGATTCAGGCACAGGAGGTTTACTTAAGCTAAAGGCATTGGCTGAACACAATCCATAGAGTCGCTCTGTGTTTCCTGCTACAAGACTGTTAGGATTTGGCCCATGAAAAACATCTACATTTCCCTGTTTCGGTACAATTGCAGCTGGCTGAGGCCAAAAATATGGATTAGTGTTTGATCCTGTTTTTTCAGCTCTTGGATACAGTTCACTCCGTTGAGGAGTAGGAAATGGCTTTGCAAATGGATCGTTGGAAACTCTTCGTCTCCTTTCTTCCTCTCTCATTTCAGAGGTGTATGCTACAGGAGGAACTGCTTTATCCATCCAGCTCCCGAATGCGTGGTAGTTGTATTCGCACTGGAGTTTTCTTTCTAGATTATCAGCAGATATAAATGATGTCTCACAGCTCTCAACCGGCTGGTTCCCAGGGGAGGCAGCAAACAGGGCTTCATTAACCTGACTGGTCATGGGACCTTGAGAGCTGTGTAGAGAATTTGGTTGATCTAAAAGAGAGGAAAAGTTAATATTTGAACTGCATCCAAATGCAAGTATATAACTTTTTGCAATGACACTAGAATCTATTAATCTACCTTTAATACTACAGTAATAGATAAAAGGTGAAAATATAACATTACTGTTAGCATAAGCTGTGTTTTATTTTATTTTAAAGAATGCCTTTACTGAGAAGTATTACAGATTTTTATCTAGTAAGTACAGGCTTGTTTAAGCTCTCAGTATCAAAATCTCAGTCATGTGGTGTCAGAATTCACTAGATACTCTGCTTATATTGACATCAAGTTCTTAACCACTGAATAAAAGTTCCTTGAGGCATCTGAAGGGTTTGATTTTAATAATGTGTCTCTACTGGCCTTAACCGGAGTTTAATCAGTGCAAAATTGGAGTTTAACAGGATGGGATATAACACCACTGGAATATTTGTGCTGTATGAAGTAACACCTGATTTGCCAGTTTTGCAAATGATTATGTAAAATATCCCAACTGGATATTTCATGATAAATCCTTTTTGTCTAGCTTATTCTTCATAGTCCCAAGGAATACACTTTTAGAAGTAACACCTACCAGTCTGTGTCATCTATGTCTTTCAAACTAATTCTCACTGTCAAAGGAAACTCTACTTCAGTCTTGAGCTAGGTTGAGTTATGATCTGGGTCATGCTGCAGCATTCCAAGACTAAGCAAGAACGTAAAAATCTGCTTGTTACTACTTGTTCTCGTGTTTTTAAGATTAGGACTACAGATGTTTTCTTAAAAAAATTCTGAAAGCTTCACAGTTGTCTAGAAACCATTGCACACTGCCTAAAGTAAGGGACTCTTCCAGAACACTGTGATTGGAATAATGTGTATGTATGTGCTTCTGTTTAGCTCATATGGTGCCAGTGAACTGGGTGTTGCTTGCTGTTTTTTTGTTTGGTTTTTTTTTTTCCTTCCACATTACATGAATTCAGTCTGTATTATGCAGGACCAAAACTAGTTCCTTTTGATGGCTGTATATTTGTCCACCTTCAGTCTGACTCTGCTTCTTTTGTTACTGCTGCTAGAGAGGGAGTGGGAAGAATAAGCTGATACAGAAACAATCTCATCAAAAGTGACAGCTATTAGCAATTCACTATTAGCATAAACTATATGGCAAGCATGAGATGTAGGAACAGATCCTGTGGGATATCATTCACTATCTCTGTCTAAGTAATGCCCATTGACTGGAGGAAAAAAACCTCACTTTGATTGACATTTGTCACAATAGTATCTTTCTGCAGTATGGATTCACAATAAAACTTTTGTATTTAAAATACAAGAGCATCTGTAATCTGCTGCAGTCATACGTGATAGGGAAATGTAATTATACTCATTTAAAGATGTAACAGTGGGGCTGCCCTACTAAGTCCGTAAGTTCTACTGAAGAACAGTTATGGCAAATTAGCATTGGAGAAGATTTATTAGTTGCATGTTGCAGTTTAACATTATTGATTTAATGTCTTTCAAATGATGTGATCAAACTTAGCAGGACTTTATTTCTATTGAGTTTAATAGTGTTGCTTTTAAATCTGTGTGATATATATATGATCCTATATCCTTTGGCGTTAAGAAAATTTGGTAAAAGAATTCCAGATACTACAAAACTAACTATATCAGCATATGTTCACAGGACAGATCTATAAAAACATGAAAAATGCAACTCATCCAAGATTTGATAGAAAATACGAGAGAAAGGAGATAAAAATTAATCTGTTAGTGCTCCTCAGATAGATTCCATAGTGACAGAGGTCATAAACAAAGGAATACATTTATAATTGTGTCCTGGTCATATTCAGAGCATTCATAAGAAAGGCTGGAGTGGGAAAAAGGAAAGTCTTCATAAAATTAAGGCCCACAGAACTAGTAGTTGGAATGGTTAAAAGGATAAGAAGAAAGATACAGTATGATAAGTAATTATTAAAGTGACCATTGAAAAATCTAATGTTAAACAAAATTTTCAGCACGGGAGAAGAAAATGGAAGAGTGTAGAATGAAATGGGTTCAAACTGTAGATTGTGAAAAATTCTAATCAGTAAGCATGAATTTGAGAGCAAATTCAATCTTGTCAGTGACTACAATTCTCTCTGCATCCCTCAATAATTGAGTCTCTTCATAACCCCTTAATGGTAAGATTGCTTACTTTGTACGTGTATGCAACTTTATCTTTGACAAAATAATGATGTGCTAGCAAATGACTTACCTATTTGACCATTACTGCTATCTTCTGCTACAGCATCTATTTGAAGGGACTGCATCCTATTCAGCAGTTCATTTGACTCAGGCCACATTTTCTGCATGTAGGAAAGAACAAATGATCAAGTTACAGGCAAAAGCTTAACCAAAGGGAGTACCTGCAGAATAGGGAACAGCACACCTTCCCAGTGAGGTGACCTGGATGATCAGATTCTGTGAATCTGTGGGAAGAGATGCAATACTCTTAGGCAGAGCACAGGCTGACACCAGGTTGCTTTGCTACAGATGGGCAAAATCTTTTCTTCAATGAAAGGAGGAACGACTGCAGTGCAACTGCAGTATGTAATACTCCGAGTTGGCCAAACAACACATAGCTAAACAGCCTGCATAACTATGAGCTTAATCCAGACAGAGTGCTTTTGGATCGTTTATCTTGTATTTCATAGCTAGACTTTCTGCAAGCAATCTTAGTGAGAGGATGCTGCTGAGTAAAAAGTAGCAAACATGCATCCTATTTTGTGGATCTATAGTTAGTGAGTACATTCATGAACAGGGAATATGAGAGGAAGAAGATTTATATTCAGGTATGGCAGGAACAAGCAGTTTAGAGCAAATATTCAGAAAGATGCAGTACAATTTCCTTTCTGTAAGCCCTTGTCCTCACTTCATTAGAATGAGGGCAAAATCCATTCCTGTTCTACTCTTTTCATGGCTCCCATTATTCAGACTTCATGGAATTTTTTTGCCTGGAAAAATTATTTCTCAAGTCCCTCAATGCTGCTTATTCATAAAATAATTTCTGGAAGTAGGGAGTGTGTTGTTTGCTTTTAATTATACCCAAGAAGTATCTTCACAGATTAAAAATCAACAACTACTATATCTTCTCAAAAAATCTACTTCCTTCTGAATGCAAAACCTGACATTCTAAAGTGCGTTACAACCTTAGATCCTTCAATTTTACTCAAGTAATTGAGCTGCTTGGGTGAGAGTGTTGGACCAGATGAGTTCCAGAGATCCCTTCCAACTTCAGACATTCTGTGGTCCTTTTTGTTAGGAGGCTGTGGACTCTGCTTCCATGATTTGCTAGTCGGGGGTGGAAGGCTATGCTCAAACTCTCTAACTCACGTTGCTACTGAAGTGGTACTAGTGGTTCACCACACTGACTTGCCTTGGATGCTGTATTTGTGTTCTGTGCCTTGATCAGAACTTCCTTCCTGAGAAAGAGATAAACTCACAGCCCACTTTCTAAATAGTCCTTTGGTCCCTATGATCTGAGAGGCGTATGTGCAGAGAGCTAAGACAGTGAGTATAATTGGCCATGATCCTGACTTGGCGTTACTATCATAAATTAGATGTATATAGTACATATACCTGAGTTAGTTTGGTCAAATCAGTCCAGGAAATTTGTTTAATCAGTTTCAGTTTGCAAAATTCTACTACTTCTTTGAGCAGTCACTGCTGCTTCATAAACATCACATGTTTTCTAAACCAGAAACTTTCACTTCCACAATTGTAGACTTGGTGACAGAAGTAAGCACTTTGTGAAACCACTCATCTACAGTTTTCTTTAAAGGTTGTTGTTTTTCTTAGTTAAAATAACTGAGCGTTATTAAACCCCTAATACCAGGAGTTCTCACTGATAGCTGTCAGTAGTATTGAAGTGATTACATTAATAAAACCTGTGATAAAAAGGTTCCATAATCAGCCCGATTGTTCAAGAAGTTCTCATTCTCTTATTTTCATTCAGGAAATCATTCTTTATGGCATAATTTATAAACCTACAGCTAGATAAGTAAGAGAAATCAACTTGAACACGCAGGAAAAACACACGATTTCAAGTTTTCCCCATTGTTTTTACTGTAGTATAGCTTCCTTGTCTCAAGCAGACTGAGACTCATTAGATACTGAATGCAGGACAAAAAATTACCAAGAATTTACAGGGTCTTTCACATTTACTCTAAATCAGGTTCTGACAATTTTGAATCTCCAGAAATAACATTTTGTTCCATGAGTACATGGATATATGAGGAGCTTTTGTGAAGTATTATCAAAGAATTAGTGTGTCACTTGGGTAGGAATAGACCTCAGGCAACCTCAGGCTGACTTTCTGCTCAAAATCAGAGTTGGTAGCTCAGCTACTGGTAGCTCTGCACAGTTGGGTGTTGAAAACCTCCAATAATGGTGGCTGGACAACCTCCTTAGGTAACTTGCTCCACTGCTCAGCTGTCCTCATGGGAAAAATTGTTTTGGTTTTTTTTTTTTTTTTTTTTTTTTTTCCCTTCTCTTACATCCAATTTGAATCTCTCTTTCAGTTTGTCTGCTGTCTCTTGTCCTCGTACTATGCGCTGCTGTGAAGAGCTTGACTCTTCTCAGTGAACTTCTCCTAGGATGGGGCAGGCTGTTATTTACGTCCCCCCAAAGCCATCCCATGTCTAGGCTGAAACAGCCCTGGTCCCTCAGCCCCATCTCATAAGGCAGGACTAACAAATGCCAAGCAGTTCTGCTTTATCTGCTGCCTGTGACACTGATGTTGTTGGCCTTCCTGGCTGCCAGGCAGGCTGTGGTTGGTGTCCAGATTGCTGCTCACCACCACCCTGAGGTCCTCCTCAACAGTGCTGCTCCCTGGCCAGGCAGCCCCCAGCTGGCACTAAAATCAGGGGTTATTCTAGGTGCAGCACATTGCACTTGTATTTTCTGAATTTCATAAAGTTTCTGTCACCCCATTCCTCCTGCTGGTAGCCTTGCCCTTGTGACTGTTTTGACTGGACCTTCTAGTCTGATGTCAGTGTGTAGTAGACCTCTGCAGTACCACAGTTGTTAACGGCCTCCACGTGAAGCAGGAACCACTAGCTGCCACTCTCTGAGACTTGCCATCCAACCTGTTTTCATCTGCCTATCCAGACAGTAACAACTGAACTTGGATATAAGAATATTTTGAGAGACAGTGTTGAAAATCCTCCTGAAGTTGAGATGAATGACATGCACTGCTCTCCCCTCATTCACAAATCCATCTATTTGATCGCAGAAGGAAATCAGGTTGGTCATGCATGATCAGTCTCAGAGTGGTAGAATCTGGCCATAACTGCGGTTGGGGAGAGGGGATGTGGGGAACTGACGTTTTAAAGTGCTTAGAAATTTACTCACTTTTAGCTTCTTCAGATCCTCTTCAATATTTTTTTCTAGATTTTGATCGTAAAATGGCTTGTAACTTTGCCTAATTTCTGAAAAAAAAAAATAAAATAGAAAGAGCTAAGTGAAAGGGTTTTTCAATGGAAAACGAGTGATTTATACTATTAATTTTAATGGGTAAAGATAAAGATTTATATGAGGTCAGAAGCAAGAAAATTATACATACATTTGGAATTTGTTCACATGGCCCATTTAGCCTTAATGAAGAATAGGATGATTCCCAGGGATCTTTTTTTTTTTTTTGAGGGGTAAGCTCTCTGTCTATGATCTGTGGCTGACAGCACCTTAACTTGACTGGCTAAAAGACTGGTTGTCGCATTTCAAGAAATTAGATACATTCAATTGCATTCTGTTGTTTAATAAACAACCAGCCTGTGTCTGCTAAAGGTGGAATTACTGAAATAATTTACTAACGTGGTAAGTACCAGTATTTTGCACATGGGAAAATTAGAAGCTAAGACCCAGGGCAAGCATAAACTCAGTCTTTCAACAACAGATTATGCAGGTTATATGTGGAACTAGTAGATGTGTTCCTCTTGGTATACACATTTCTTCTGAGTATTTAAGTAGATGCTGGTTGTATACAAAGCTCTCAGTGCTCCTATCTAAATCCAAAGCTCCATTTACTGTTAGGTGTAGGGGTGGAGTTTTTTTGGTTTGGGTTGTGGTTTTTTGGCACTATATATTGAACCAGAGAGAAAAGGCAAGAGGAGATTAAGAATTTTGATTTACATTTGCTGAATGCTCTTAATCTCCTTCCCAGACTTTTATTGACTGCAAGTGTTTTGGGATCTGACCACACAAAAGGATGATTAGCTACTCAAAGGCTGTTGCATTGCTACTGGAAGGCTAAACTGGGACAGCTTTTGAAGCTAGTTTCAATAGGGCATTTTCTCAGTCATACCCAAGACATACTGTGTCCCTTGATCTTAGCTTTTCTGTAAATTTCAGCAGGAAGATTATATTATGCTGAAGACAAATTATCAGCAGGTATAATGTGTCTTAACCCCATCAACTCACTAGTAATTCTCAAATCTGTAAGTGTTGGACCATATCCTGTTCTTAGTCAGGGTAAAGAACGCAGGCTTTACTGGCCATGTGAAATGATATTTCTATTTCCAAAGCAAAAATTTGTATTTTAAGAGGAAAATGCTCAAATTTATTTCACTCTATTATAAACTATTGACAGATGTATAACAAAAAAATAATCCCAAAGCAACGCCTTACCTGCAAATGTTGGCCGTTTCTCAGAATCTTGATCCCAGCATTGTCTCATTAGGTCAATAATTTCCTCTGGACACTTATTAGTGATCTCCTTTATGTCTGGTCTGCTTCCGTTCATGATGCCAAAGCAAATCTGGGCTTCATTTATACCATCTGAAAATAAAATCATAGAATGGTTAGAGTTGGAAGGGACCTTAAAGACCATCAAGTTCCAACCCCCCTGCCACCGGCAGGAACACCTCCCACCAGCCCACGTTGCTCAAAGCCCCATCCAGCCTGGCCTTGAACACTTCCAGGGATGGGGCATCCACAGCTTCTCTGGGCAACCTGTTCCAGTGCCTCACCACCCTCACAGGAAAGAATTTCTCCCTAATATCCAATCTAAATCTCTCCTCTTCCAACTTAGAACCATTACCCCTTGTCCTATCCCTACACTTCCTGACAAATAGTCCCCCTCCAGCTTTGCTGTAGCTCCCTTCAGATACTGGATTTCCTATCAGACCCTGACCGTGAGTCTTGATACCTTTCCACACGTAAAAGAAAGAGTAAAGCAGGTTCCTGTATGTTTGTGGATATGTAAAAGAAGATGAAAAGAAAGATGCCTGATTTACAGCTACAAATCTCTCACATTAGTGAATCTGAATCTACTACCCTAATTTCCACAGGCTAGAGATTTATTTTAGGACCAATGAATTTACTTTTATGTGTAAGACATGCCCAGTGTGAGTAAAGATGACAGATCTAGCTCTCTAGAACCTGAACCTCAGTTATGTTCTGCACTGGGTATGAACACAAAGATTGCCACACAGGCAACGTTTAGCCATTTAGTTAGCAAAAACATCCGTTCAAGATTGTAAACATGCTACTCTGGAATTCCACAGTCTGTTCCTATTGCTCTATATGCGCACATTACTGCATGTTGAGAAATTAGCACCACAGCTGAGAAGCAGTAACTGGCTGTGTGACCATTCCTGTTAAAAACAAACAAACAAAACCAAGCAAAAAACCAAACCACAGACAACTAGCCCACCTAAGGAAATAGCACACAGCAAACATTCCATCCTTGCCGGCCCAAGGTTTGTCTTCTGCCATTGAGTGGAGCTTTATGCCCACAACATGGGGATATCAAGAGACTGGGCTCATGCTTGCATTTCAATTCAGATGTTCTTGTCCACACTTACAAGTCAGGAATGATGCAACTAATGCCTCTTACTGGCCATGAGGTGCTGAACAGGTGCTACTCTTGCCCAGAGATGATTTAACCTACTAATCTTTATTTTATAAATGCATAACATTTGTAGCTTAACTTTCTGATAGCATCTTTTTGGAAGTAACTTACTTTCATATGGCTCTTTGTCAGCAAAAATGGCCCACATCACTATGCCGAAGCTGTAAACATCTGATTTCTCCACAGGTTTTACATGAAGACATCTTAAATGCTCTGGGGCCATATAGAAAAGGGTACCAGCATTGTTCTGGCAAGCGGTGTTGATTTGCTTCTGTCGGACAGTTTCTTCTTGGGTCAGCCGACTCCAGTTCTTAAAGGAGGCAACACCAAGATCTGCAATCTGAAAAACGAGACACATTAGAGCTAGTACTGGGATAAAGAGAAGATGAACAAGTATTTCATGCTGTGCTAGATTTTATAGCAAATAGCTAGTAGCAGCTTACCTAAAAACAAGAGACACTGTAAAAAATACAACAAGAAGAAAGGAAAACAAACTATTTGTCATTTTATTGTGATTTTGGTTTTTTTTTTTTTTCCCCCCCTGCCAGCTGGGAACTGTTAGGCTGAACCTTCGTTATTAATATACCCCACTCAGAACAATCGCACAATGTAATGAAAAAAGTTCAGTTTTGCTCATATTGACAATCATGTTCAAGATCTGCTTGCATTGCATATGGCAAAATAGAAGCAGCTAAGATTAAAATCCAGAAGTAATCTATGAGATGACCACATAGCCCTCCTCCTTCACTGCCTTTTCCATTTAGAATCCATTTGACTTTATTTTCCTATATCTTCCTACAGGAGGAGAAGGAAGAGGATCTAAAATGTGATGTGTACACCAAAGAGACATGGAAAAGGATAGAAAGCAGTAAGTTAAAGCAGGGACGTGTGGGTACTGTGCACTTGACAAGGTGACATTACTGAAACTTTAGGATGGCGTTTTACAACTCAACTAATGGCTGATGGTGAAGAAAGGGATCCTTCCCTCATTTCCCCACAGACTCCATCTGCTCCTCCTGTGCCAGGTCTGACACTTACCTGGCACTGGGAAAATCTAGTGGAGGGCACTCAAATGGCCAGCTCAACCAACAGGAGGGTAGCACTGCCATTAAGGCAAATTTTAATCTGCTGGTTTGGCTTCCTAATCAGGGCAGGGTGGTCAGATTAGCATCAGGCATCAGGCAACATGAGGTCAACAGGAGAGGAAAGATGGAAGAAAATGAGGCTACCTCTCTCAGCCACAGGCAGCTGTCAAACTGAGTTGTGCAACCCAATCACTTCAGATAAAACTGAGATGATGCCCTGTCTCACTTCTAACTTGCTATTCTTTTCTCTCTTTTTGCCTCTAACCAGCTTATTGTACCTCTTGAGTTTCTGAAGCTTTGGGCTAAATTTAGAGGTTGTATATTCTGAGGAAGAGGAAAATGTAAGTGACATCCTTCTGAGGAAGTAGGAGTCCAAGTTCATGTCAGCAAGTGAGAGGAGATCTAATGGGATAGAGGAAGATATGATATAAATCTTCCTACATTTGCAGCTTCCTAGAACAACTGTTTCTCTTTATAAATATTGGCAATGTTAGACACGTTCAAGCAGATAAATCATACAACAGCTACCTTAAGTTATACTTTTGATCAAGCTGCTTAAGAAAGTCTGATCTGATTCTGAATTTGATCCTGGGTTCCAGTTCAGTGATGATAGTTTTGTCCTGTCCATATAAACAAGCTGAAGCCCCCCAAAACCATACAGTTTACATTTAAAGCAGATCATGATCTTTCTTTAAATTTATTTTTGTCAAAAAAAAAAAAAATAGTTTATGTCTCTTATCTACAAGCTGCTCATACTGCACTAGGACTTACTACTACATGAACCTTGTCAAACCACTTCTCACTTATATATGCTTGAGAAATATTTAATCACAGAGCTCTCTTCATAGGAATTTGTCCTGAAGTTTCATACTGTAACAGGAAGATTATTTCATCAACTCACCTTAGCCAGAGACAGGACATTTGATGAGGACTACTACAAATTCTACTCAGGTTTACTCAGCAGCAGGCTCTGTATCTATGTGTCTTGTCCCGAAAGCCCACTTAAGTTAATAGAAGGGCTTTGGAAGAGGCTTATAAACCATTCTTTGAAGTAGCTTCTTGCTGCTTTTTTTGCAGCTGCTGGCTGTCATTTAAAAATGATGACTAAGGGCAAAAAAGAAGGAGACAAAAGAGGAAAAGATAATAGGCAAAAGATGGAAAGGAATAGAAAGAAGAAGGTAAAGGCAAGAGGAGAAATTACAGCAATAAAAAGCAAAAAGCATGATCCATAAGACAGTTTATTTTGTTTCAATCTCCATGTGTTAAGGTTTGTTTTGTCTTTCTAGCTTTTTTGTTACTTTTAGTTCATTAATTGTTAACAATATTATTTTTTTTTTTAATACACTTAGTGATTTTTGTTTTTGTTTTTGTTTTTTTTCCACAAATTGGGGGAAGATTATACAAATCTCAGACTCGTAGGTTTCATAGGCCACCCTCCGTCAGTGATTCACTGCTAACACTCTCTTAGTGATAGCTTGCTAGACTACAAAGGAGTTCATCTACCAAGGAGGAATACTAACCAATGCAGCTGAACTGGGTTCTTCAACCCAAATCATCAGCTTGCTTCATTTGCATTCTAAAAAATACCTTAATGTGGAAATCTGTGTCCACAAGGATGTTTTCTGGTTTTAGGTCTTTGTGTACAAAGCCTTGCTCATGCAGATAAAGCATTCCTTCTGTGATCTCCAGCACGAAACGTCCTTTTACTGACAAAGGCAATGGGACCTAAAACAAAGAGCAGAAGTACCATCTGTTAGAAGATACTACTACAACTATCAAATTAAAAAACAGTCTTTAAAAAAGTTTATTTTTCAGTCCCAAGGCTACTTCTCTTCAAGCCAGTGTTAAAAACAACCAAGGTCTTTCCTGGACCTAAATTTTCACATTGAAGTAATTCTAGAGTCACTCCTTGTTTACGTAAGTGTTCTTCTTTAGCTAGTTTCTGCGTATCTCTATGAACACTTCTATAACTCCAAGCCTGTAACTGTGGTCTGCTCCTTCATGCTGTGGAGGAAAGCCGTAGCTGTCCTCTGCTCTCTCTAGAGAAGGCAGGGCTGCCACTGGCCCCTTTATACAAAAAAAGGAAAATAAGAAACTAAAGACTCCATTCTTTGGAGACATCAGTAACATCTTGTCCCTTTCAAACATCTTTATCAACCCTAAGAAGCAGTAACGGATGAAGCAATTCACTGCTCACTTTCTGTAGCACTTTCATCATGTTTCCCCGGTCCACATACTCCATCACAAGCGAGTAGTTGCCATCTTCCAAAATTATACCTAGTAGTTTTACAACACGGTCATGCTGCAGTTTGCGCATAATCTTGCCTTCTTCAAGGAGGGAAGCATTATATCTGTAAAACAGAAATGACACTGAATTTAGGTTTCAGGCTAGAAAGAATACAGGGATGAAAATGCTGTTAATCCTCAATTATAATTATGGCCAAAAATGTCAACATCCCTAGAGTCACTGTGAGATGAACCACGCCTTCAGCTGGCTTTGAATTGCTACAGCATTGTTCATGCTGAATTATATCCTCTAAGTCTCAAATACCTTGCATTTTTTGCACAGAGACTATCTGCTCAGTCTGATTTTAAGACCTGTTTTTCAGAAAGTGCGTAATCATTCATTTTCTAGGTGTGTTGCTGTTTATGTATGCTGAAATCCCCAGACTGGGGTGGGATCAGCACAGGGCAGAGCAGAAACAGCCTATGGACAAGGAGGATCAAGACACACTTTGCTACCTCTTGCCCAGGAAACTACACGAGCCTCTTGCCAAAGGGCTGGTATTCATGTTCACGTTCAAAATGGATTTATTACAGGGGACCCACCCACACAGATGGTGATAACATTTACTAACAGTTAGTAATGGTTTAGGATTAATTCAAAGCCTAATTTTATGAAGGCCTCAGTATGATACATCAATACTAACAGGTATAAAGCTGGGAGCTCACTAACGGTGTTAAAAAAGAATGATATCCATTATATTAAATAGTCTCATTTTTAATATTGTTCCTGTTCTAATAATTGGACAAAAAGATTTAAGAAAATCGTAAGGCTATGGTGCTTGCTAATGCTCTCCTGCCCTGTGACTTAAAAGGAAACTTCTTTCTTTCTCCTGCTGTGTTCCTCTAGTACTAGGGACAAAAGTGGCTGTTTGGTTTGCATTAGGCTCGGCTGTAAATTTTCTGAAGATTTCTGGTTCAAAACTTTAAGGAATAACAAACTTATGAGCCTATGTAGCGAGAAAGTAAAAACACAAGACCCAAAATAAACCAGGGAGGATTCTCCGTTTTAACTATGTTCATCCCAAACTGTCACTACAGTTTGCAAACTACTAGAATCTCTTAATTCACTTTCCACCAGCAAAATAAAAACTCAGTTAATGTATTTATTACAATTCAAACTAGAAGAACATGGGGTTTTGTCTCTCTCTAGTGGATGACACATGGGAGAGTTTTAGGATTATCATGGCTCTGATGTAGTAGAGCTGCTATGTGACTTGAATCCTTTGAAATCAGCAGCTAATGCAATCCTTGAATTAAATCGGTGCACTTGGCTCGCTCTGCTTTTTCTCAAGGGAGAGAGGTTTACATCCTTGGTGTCATACATGTGGGGTTGGAGTCCTGCTGCCAGCTCAGGTATGTTTAGTTCCTAGTGGACATCTATGGTTGGACAATTGTGCTGAGAATTGATCTGCAAGCTTGAAAATATCATGGGCCCAATGAGTTCCTGCCTTTTCTGAAATGTGCAAGAGTGCCCTCAGTTCTTAACAATTCACAGTAGTGCTCACCTTGCAACAGAAATCAGGAATTTCACTGGAACAATGAGTTAAAAGTAAAACTAAAAAAGCTGGCTTGTGAGGGAAAAAAAGGAGAATCTGCAGGATGGCTGCTAGTACTGTCTTAAGAGTATTTTCCCCACATACAGTATCCAAAAATCTGAAATTATTACACTTTATTTAGACTTATCAAGACGGAGTTTAGAGGATTCCTTAGACTAACTGAAAGATAAAAATCCGAAGTAAGATCTGTAACTTACTCACTGCGCTGGGGTCCCGTATACACTTTTTTTAATACTACATAGCCATGTTTCTTGTGAAAACATAAAGAAATTGTTCCAAATCCTCCAGCATCTAATTGTTTTGTTTCAAGCAAATCCTCGGTGCTCATATGGATGTCTTCCAGCGACATGTTTGTAGCCTTTGTGGCTTAGCAATTAAAACAAAGTCAGGTGCTCTCGTGCTTCTGAACCTATGGCATGAAGGAGGAAAAAGAACTGCCATTATCAAGCATTTAGTTGTTCCACTAAATAAGCCTCTGTAAGGGGTGGTAGACAAGCGTATACTCTTGTTATCCTTATGAACAAAGGACCTCAATTTGGAACCAAAGATGCTGTGGTTCCCACAGGATCAGACCTAAAGTTCACAATGATTTGTCTTGTCAACCCATTACAGTTATATTAAATCAATGTGAAAGCATTTCTTTGTCTGAGGGTCTCAAAGTGCTGTCAACAAATTGTTTTTATCCATATAACGTGCAGAGATCAGCACTGTCCTACACTTTGTGTGTGCAAAATCTGACACCCTGAAAAATCAAGGGCCACAGTCCCAAAGGCAGGTAGTGCCTAATGATTGTGATAGGTATCTTACTTTCTAAATTGCCTGAATATGAGCCTGTCACCTGCCCAGATACTTACATAACTCTATGCTACCTTTTGGGCACCTTTGCAAATCCAGCTCTACAGGGTTTGCTTGAAGCTTCCAACAAACAAACAAACAAACAAATAAAAGCTGGGGTGTGAAACCAAGAACTTAGCTTCCGCGGGAAACTTCTTTTCATAGTTGTCTGAATTTAAGGAGACAAGTGCTAGGAAGGACTGTGGTGGGGACATAAGGCAACTTCTCCCTTGCTCCTCCAAAAGAAGAGGAACAAAGAAATTGTGAAGGTTTGCAGTATCTCCTGAGTGCACCAAGAGAAAAAAAAGAGCTTGGGGGATCCTATAAGATAGATAGGGTAGATAAGGAAACCCCCGTGGATGCCAGAATAATCTTAAGCATTTGATAAAGGTGTGGTCCTCTCTTGCCTAACATATCCCTCAGGAGGTAAAATCTTAAAAGAAGGCTAGACAGCCGATAACTTTGGCATATGCCAGCAGGCTCAATTGCTAGCACAGGTGCAAGCCACAAGCTCTGTTTTTCCCTCACTGAAGATAAGGTACCTTAAGCACCTTAAATCAAGCAAGGAAAGAGTTTGCTGAGAAAAGACAAAGTTCAGTTTCCATTTCTCTTGGGTGACTATGACACAGATATACTGAGCTGGGAGAAAGTCGCTATTTCAAAGTGTCACTATCAGCAACAGTAGGTTGGCTCACTCGGGTAATTAAGAGCTCTAAATAGTGTAGCAAAGGGATTGCCAGATTTTTCAGACCAACAAGTGGCTGTTAACTCCTGCAAACTACTGTGTACCTATATTATCAAATCTCTAATTGAAAAGATTGCTTAAGGCTGTTATGAACATCAGCTGCAGCCTAATTTCCACAGCCTCTTTTTGGGAGCTAAGGAAGTACTGAAAGTGTCTGAAAAAAGTAGGTGTCTGAGAGAAGAGAGATGTTTATATGCAGATTTGGAAATTGCCTGGTTAGTTCAATACTGACAAGCTAAAATAGGGAAGACCAAACTTAATTAAAAGAAGAAAAAACAACTGTTGTGCCTGTAGAAGAGAGAAAGCAAGAGCTTCCTCTTCCAAGTGTGTGTATACTCTATGAGCTGCTGTCACGTAGACAAGGAACATCTCTAGATCTGGAGCAGTGTACTTTCTTTGGAGTTTTCTTCTTTGGCTTTCCTGACTTGGAGAGGATGCAGATTTTGTCTTGCTGGAGTGCTAGCCTGCATTATGAGCACAGGACTGAGGATATGGCTTTATTCATTTAGTAAGAAGGTAAGCTCTGCTATACTTAATAATTTTTAGGAGAGAGGAGATCGTTTTTGTGCTTTGTTGTTAGATTATTTTTTTATATATATATTGTTTTACAGCTAATCAAATAGCTAAGCAACAAACAACTCCTTGCAGCGCCAGGAATGCTTGCTGCTGCTCTCTCTGGTGAGCTTTCCTCTCCCTGGAGGTTTCTGGTGATGATTCTCTTGTCTTTCTTGGGATGGTGTTACTGATTGTTGTGCAGATGGTGTGGGTATCACAGGTACAAAGGCCTGAAATCAGTCACAAAACTTTTAATGTGGCATGAAGTAACATCTTGCTTTTTTATCTGGGGGTCTCCCTTTCGAGAACTGGTCCCAAGTCACACCTCTACGGTAGCTTTTCCATGCTAACAGTAATTGTACATCTAGGTAGTAGTCATTTTTGTAAGAATTGCATGTGCTTTTTTGTGAATGCAAATCAGATGCGTATTTTTAAGTGCTGAATCTCTAAAGTTGCCTTAATACTCTTGATAATTTGGGGCTGCCATTTAATACCATATAATCTGATGAAAACCAGCCCTGCCTCAAACTGCAACAGCATATGACCTTGTTCTTACTTACACTGCTACTCCCTGCTCCTACCAAGCACCATACAATGATGGTAACCACAAGGCCTGGCAATTCAGAAGTAGTAACTTCTGAAATAATAAGATATCTGCTGAAATGAGCTGGATAACATTCAACACAGGGAATTTGCTGGTAAGGGAGGGAACCCTTCCCCTTGGGCATGCTCTACTATTAGGATGCTACTATTTTTTTTTTTGTTGTTGTTACTGAGTACTGAGGTATTCTGAATAAAAGCTTTTTGATCTTAAGACTTATTTAAAACCCAAAGTTTATATAGTATGGATATTACAGGAAAGCAATCTCTAGACAGATTTTTAAGCAAAGAATGCTTATTTAACACGAAGCTGTTGGCTGATGTTACCTGGAAATGTCAGATGATAAAGAAATTCAGGAGAGAAACTCAAAGGCTCAAGTTCATCCTAAACTTACTGCTCTTTGTTGAGATTCTAGTAATTCAAATGTGGTCTCAGTACATATATCTGTGGTTAAGAGAACAGAAATATTCTAGTTTTGTTTAGTGTAACCTTACAGAAGTTATGTGTTCTTCTAGGGGTTAATTTGTATTCTATGAGGTAGCCTTTGTATGTATACTTGATTGATTACAAAGCAGGGTTTTTTTAATATACTGTTCTGAACATTTGCATGAGGGTGGGTTCATATTTAACAAGTGCCAACAGGTATTACAAAAATTCTGAGCGCTGGTTGCTACGAGAGGGATTTTTGCCTACTAGTATGCTTGGGTTTTTCTTTAGAGAGGGATGAAAGTGTTCTCCCCTCTAACCTCCAAAGGGCACATAAACTTCCAAGAATCATGACCCGGGCCTGATCACCATTCAAATGTAGTTCACTCTGGTCTAATGATTTGTTGTTGATGTGATGGAGATCTTGCATAGTCTGCACACTTAAGCAGGACTGATGACTACATTAGCATAGTAATAACAAAAAAGGTCATGCTGTAATTGCAGCCCTTTTCATCTAATGATACTCACAGGGCACAAGTTCTTGAGAGGTGTTACAGGACACAATCAGAGAAAGTGAAAGAGTTTGCAAGCGCCAAAACTCATGGCTGTTCAGTTATTGGTCAGGAACGGAAGGGAACAAGCAGGAACTAAAGCTGGCATCACCAGTACGGGTAGCAGTAAATAAATGGAAGGGTTCCTGCAGCTGAAGACAAAAATACTGCATGTAGAAGATACTACAGAAGTGAGAAAGGTGTCAGCGTATCTCAACTCTACTGCTGTAACTCTCATATCCCACTCTGTCTAAACCTTTCCCTTATGCTTGGGGCTTTCACCTACTGCATCTTTACATCGAGGAATGATTTTTTCTCATTTTTTCTTTTTCTTTTTCTTTTGGAAAGAGCAAAGAGAATAGATGTGCCAAATAAGCAGCAGGTTACAGAAGGACCTTCCAAGACCAGGGAAGCCAAGGTGTTGATGACACACGAGTTTGGGTAGGGCCGGAGCAGAGGGAGGACGGAGGTGGTCTATGCAGTGACTTGCACCTTGTCACAGAAAAGGAGTGGTGACAAAAACCTCTGTTCTCGTACGGGAACGGTAACAGGCTGCCGTGGCTGTCGGGGGAAGGGGACCAGCCGTTGCCGGGTTCAGGCCGAGCTCGGTCCCCGCTGCCCCGGGGCGGTCGGGGAGGGCAGCACCGAACGCACCCGCTTCGCCGCGGGGCCGGGAAAGCTCGAAGGCAGCTTTCTCTGGCCTAGTTCCTCGTTGGCCGACTTTACATGTCCTCCTCCTCTTCCTCTTCCTTCNCGGCGGAGGAGGGACCGGCCCGGTACGGCCCGCCCCGTCGCGGAGGAGGCGGCCCGGGCTGGTTCACGGAATGCTCGGGCTATGCCACACACCGCGCGGCTTTTCCTCCGGGAAGGGTGCCATCCCTGCCTGCCCCGCACCTGGCGCATCCCGCGGCCGGTGGGAAGGAGCGGGGTCCCGGTGCCCCCCGGGGGTGTGAGCAAACGGTGAGCACTGCAAACCTGGCGGCCTTACCGAGACGGGCAGCAGTCGGGAGTTTGGTGCGTGGTGGGGATGCGTTTCTCTGTCG
>VXBW01000387.1:966785-992769 GCA_013400375.1 Thinocorus orbignyianus
TCAGGCCGAGCTCGGTCCCCGCTGCCCCGGGGCGGTCGGGGAGGGCAGCACCGAACGCACCCGCTTCGCCGCGGGGCCGGGAAAGCTCGAAGGCAGCTTTCTCTGGCCTAGTTCCTCGTTGGCCGACTTTACATGTCCTCCTCCTCTTCCTCTTCCTTCTCCTCCTCCTCCCGGCGGCTTCCTGCCGCCGAGGCTGCCTCTCCCCGCTGTGCGGCTCCCCGTCTCGGCGCTCCGCGGCTTCCCCGGTGGCCGGGAGACCCTCCCAGCGCGGGGAGGATGCGTCGCAACCCCCCGGGACGCCTTGTCCCCGTGTCTCGTCCCCCGTGTGCCGGTATCCTCCCTCCACCGGGATCCGGACCCCGCAGCGGCAGCGCCTTCGGGGCTTTCGGTTTCGATGGGGCAGCCCCCGGTCTCCCCTTCACCNTGGGGATGCGTTTCTCTGTCGTGATTATGGTGACCAAGAGGCAGTTTTTTGTGCAAGAAGGGGGTGGAGGCAGGAGTTGCTGTTTGTCAGCAGAATAACTGGGACAGGTGAGAGTCCTGGGGAAGCTGCGGAGATGTGCAACCCAAAAGGACCACTGTGAACCATCCAGTCCATTCTCTTGCGGAGGTCAGGTATGTCTAGGGCACCTCTGAGAGGTTTTATGTAGTTTGTCATTGTCCTAACAGCAATGAAGAGTCCGTAACTAACAAACACATTCTATTAATTTTTTTATTAGGAAAATTGTTCTACTATAGAAATGATGCCTAACACAGCTTCTTTACATAAGACTGACCCCTTTGCCTTTTCTCCAGTGAAATGATGGAGGTGATTAATGTCTACTCTCTTTGCCATGACCTTTCCCATTCTGGGGAACTGTTACGTTCCCCATGGTGCTTTGTGGATGCTGTGGAGTTCACAGCTCAGTACTACCAGAACAGCAGAAGTAGATCCATGTAGAAGGGCAACAGCAGCTCACAACCTGTGTTTAAGGTAGGGAGTCTCTCTAAAGCTAGAGGAAAAGCCTGATAGCAATGAGAGAACAAAAGTGGTCCAGGAGCTTGGTCCTGTTTCCTGATGGAAAATGAGGCCCCAGACTGTCATAGATCTGGAAGAAGTACAATGGCCACAGAGGGTTTGATTTAATTCTGCGCTAGGCCCCATGTTGGATTTCATGGATAGAGTTCCTGAGCTGTGATAGACTTCTGAGACTATGTTTGTACCTGGCCCGTTCCTGCCACATACAAACAAAACATTTCAGAATGTAGCATCTGAATTCTTAATACACCCTTTCCCCCACATATCCTTATCGGCCCTTCTAGGAGAAGACAGAGTCTCATTTGTGCCTTCTGCTGGCCAGCACGTTCATCTGCAAGGAGCAGGTGGCTCTTACCTTCCAGCTTTATGAAAGGTGTCCTTTAGGAAAGGATAGGATAGGAAACTATGCAAGTGGCTGCAGTCATGGAGAGGTAGAATGGCCTTAGTGATCACTTTCAAGCTGAAGTTTTCTCTCTGAGTCTCGCGATGGTTTTCTGCACCTTGTTGGGCAAACTGAACAACCAGTTTCCTTCCAGGAACTCTCTCTCTCTCTCAAAAAAAAAAAAAAAGAAAAAGAAAAAAAAAAGCTGGGGGGAATTGTTTGCACTCCTTAAAAAAAAAAAAAAAAAAGTTGGAAAAAGGTTGGCATGTTGGCACTGGCACATGCCTGGTGCATCCCTATTTTCCAGTGGTTCTGGATCAGCTGGTATTGAGCTAGAACAGGGGTTCAATGCTCTGGCAGCTCCAGATTGAGGGCCAGTCACAGCTACTCTACTGAGGAGACTCGGGACAGCCATGATGAACGGCCAAACTAAGCTCATCACAGTTTAAATACAGATGTTTCATGTCTATCCACACTGTAGGGTATTGTATGGAGGGTGTTATTAAACCTGCAGTCCAGAGAATCTGCGACATTTGTCAACTAAATAAAGCAAAAGTGACTCCGGACATGGTATCTCTGATGGGCCGATCATGCAGTTTTAGTCTTCTGTTGCAATACATTTCAGAAATCTTTTCATAACACTTCTGAGGTTGGTTTGGGTTTTATTTTTGTGCTTTTAGGCTTTGCATTGTGTAAGTGGCTGAAGACATGGGTTAAAGGCAGGAAGTAAGATGGCTAAATTTATAAGAATTGCGCAGTTAAAAATGTTTCATTCGCATTCAGTGAGTGATTTGACAATAAGTGCTATGTGAAAAAAGATAGAAATTAGCATTTATTTGTTGGTGCTTAGAGGTCAGTGTTGTCAGTTATGCTATTCCTTCTTCAACTGAATAGGGAAAATAAACTAATCCAAAAATGCAATCTGAATTTACAGAGAAAACTCTGAATTCTGATTGAGAAGAGAGGAAGTTTATCCTGAACTGGCCAGTAAAGTGAGTATAGTTTTAATGCTTTTCACAATTAATGTGAGCAGAAGTTTTCAATTTTAGTATTAAAGAAAGCAAAATCAGCACTAAAAATCTCAGGCATGTTATTAAAACTAATAAGGAAAATGGAAATACATAGAATTCTAAACTTTTTTTTTTTTAACATGTAGCTGCTTTTATTGTCAGCAGGATGACAATTGCTGTATGTGAAATTTGCAGGATTCACTGGAAAAATTGTAGGGGCTGGTAAATAAAAAGTGTTAGAACTCCACAGTGCTAAATCAAGGCTACCTGGAATGGTTATCGATCTCATTAATTCTAAACACTAAAATAAAATTGCAATAAGCTTGTGTTGTAATGGGAAAGTGACTTCACACAGCGATATCTTCCTGGCATTAGCTTTGAAGGCTGTATGGTAGTGAGCTTTGCCTACAGAGGTTTAAATTTTTCTGCTCCTATCTTTCTTCCTGCAGTTGGCTGCCAGGTGTCTCTTCAGTCCTTTGCCTCAACATGTCTCTCATGAACGGTGAGCTCTGTAGGGACCTGCATTGTGGTGGGACTTGAGTGTAACGTGCTGTGGCTGTTGCCAACTAAAGGCTCCGCTGGGAGCAGCAGGGATGAGTGTTTCCTGGCAAAGGGGGTTCCCAGCTCTGGAGATGAGTCAATGCTGAAGTATTAATTCTGGGCTCAGCATTCAAACTTGGGGAGGGGGGTCACCGGTGGGCAGAACCCTAAGGAGATATATGTAATCTTTCTGTAATCTACCTTTTAATCTAAAGTGAAAGCATTATCTGGTCTGAGGGATCCGACAGCTGTCAAGGTATTGCACTACACAGCTGATTTTACAGAAAGAAGCCATGACTTTAGCTAGCTTTGGCTCATCAGTGCAAGAAAACTTCTATTATCTGAGCTCCCAGAGGGCTGAGGTGGGAGAAACTGCAAAGGGCTGTATCTTCCCGGGGAGTCTGAATGCAGAACGGGATCCCCCAAGAGACTTGGGAACCACTGTTGCTCGTGGCTGGCCACAGCCCTGATTTTTCACTGCAGTCAGACTTAGAAGACAGCCACCTGAGGTCTCCCCCAGGTGCTGAGGTTACAACAGGTGATAGAAACACAAAGGTGTGCATGTAAATTACACTGAGAGGATTTTGTTTCCCCTTGGCTTCGTAATAAGTTCCAGTGAAGACACCACCTTTGCTCTGCACATCTCACTGGAGCACATAGCATTTGTGGGTGTGGTAGGCTGCTGTGACAATCTAGTGCTTGGACATGCTGGTTAGGTCTTGGTTTATATTCTCAGCAGGTAACAAAATGCTTTCTCGTTTCATCAAGCACAACTGGTAATTCAGAAGCAGTTATGGAGTATTTTGGTTGCACAACCCTAAGGAAGAAATTTGTCTCCTTATTGAATTTCCCAAAGAGATCAGAATTTCTCTGCATTCAAACAGCATTAAATCAATACTGTTGAATCTGGAGGAATTTAAAAATATCTTAGCATGGTTGAAAATAACTGGCCATGAAACATTATTTCACTAAATTTTACTGTTCAAAAAAATAAGAATTTCATCAGGATTTATAATCTTTGGGGTTGTTTTTTTTTTTTGATTTGTTTTTACACATCAGTCTGCACCAAGCACTGTGATACAAATTCTTCAGTACTGTTTCCTTGATGTCCTGTTCTGGGGAGAATGTAAATATACTAACACCAGCAGAGTAAGACAGAAGCAACAAGAGTATCGCAGGAATAGACATCTGCCCTAAGTCCTTTGTGAAAGGACTGACTACTGCCACTATGTTAAAGGACCTAGAATTAGGCTGCTGCCCTGGACTGAGGTCTCTGCTTCTCCAAACATTTGTAGTTGAAGAATCTTGTATACTTTTTAACTGGAGCTTTGTAACCAAGGCTTGAATAGCTCTCTTGGCTGCTTTGTAGTGACTTACCTAATTTAAAAGGAAACATCATGGATCTTTAAACTTCATTTTTGTATGGATAAAGTAGGCATTTTAGTGCTCTTAGAATGATTACCCAGCACTAAAACTTGAGAGCACCTTAAGCTTAAATTTTTCACATTTCTTTTGTGGAGTGTAGGGTCTTTAGGCTTTAGGTTATCTACTAACACACTCTAAATTACCTAAATTGATGCATAAAATAATGGCTCCTGATATGACCACTATCACTGACAGCCAAGATAGATGAGAATGTTAGCTAAAGAAAATCATATGTCAGAGATTGTTAGGAATGGAGCAGAGAAAGTCATATGAATCCAAGGGTCACAGAGTTGATTCTGAATGCCCTTCTGGTCACACACATCTGCCAAGGAGTGTAAAGCAGTGTATCTTCATCATATAGGTCACTGAGATTTTTCATCTAATGGTTAAACACACTGAACTCTGTGATTGATCCAACACAATAACATTTAGTTTGACAGCTGCAACTTCTGCTTTCATACCCATTTCCTTCTTTCTTGAAGTCTGATAACTGAACAAAGTGAATATAAGTGATTCCTCTTCTATACATTTGCATTTGTCCTTCAGTCTCTCTTCAGGCAACTTAAATGTTGTTTTCCTTTAGTCTTTTAGGCGAGAATCTGTTTTCCCCACTGCTTGCGTGTATAATACTTTCCATTTATTCCCTATCACTTTCTTTTTCCTGTACCAAGAGTTACTGAGGCAAAGCAAGATTATTGCTTGTGCAACCTAAAGACTTTGACTCATATGCATGGAAGCAGACATCCGCAATGGCTTAGGGCAGCACTGCTTTCGGGGGTGTGTCTCTGCAAGCAGGAGTATGTGAGGCTTTCCCTGCAGTAGAAATTCCCTGTCTGGCACATCAGCTCACACTGCTGCTCCAGAATCTGGGCTCAGCATGTTTATTACTCAAGTAGCCCTTACAGACGCATAAGGGTGGGGTGTGACAAGGCTGCCACAAAGAACATATGGTAGATGCACACTGTATGCAGAGGCCTAAGTGTCATTTCACAGTGACCTAGAAGTCCGTTTCTTTTTCAGACCACATTCTTTTAATATCAAAGTGCAAAGCCAGCTGTTAGGTAAGCTGATGGGAGCAAGAACTGGTGTAGCAAAGCAGGAAACCCACCCTTTGCCATATGCACAAAAAGGGTTGTGCTCTCAAGCACAAAAATAATCCCACGAGAGTTCAAGGTAAAATTAACAGATATTAAGAGCCAGATAGTCATTTAGTCCCTCTAGATCCTGGCTTGCAAACAGACAGTGTTCCTTCAGGCTTTTGGGCAGACGATTGGCCTCTCTGATTGCTGGTGCTGGAGACCTCCAAGGAATCCCATCTGCACTGATGCCAGAGGGCATGCACCCAGCCCTCCAGCCCCAAACAGCAATACTGACTGGTGTGAATGGGCAGGGAAGAGATAGCATTCCTTTTTGTCTCTACTTAGGATAATAAAAACTGGGACTTCTTTTGATTTTAGGAAACTCTGTACTTTACAAATGGGAGCTATAAAGAACAGCAATATATGCACAACATACTGCTATAGGATATCTATATTTGGATTTCTCTTTTCCTGCTATCAGTCATAGCTTTGATATTATTTTTGTAAGTGTGTGGAATAGCCTAAGGCTGTCCACACAAGGTTTCCAGCTAAGTGACTGTGCAACTATACACATTCTTTTGCATTATTCATGATCTGGTTTAATAGCTCAAAGGCACAAGTGTAGAGCTCTCATTTAGAAGAACAGGATTGGCCGTAACAAGGTTGAATATGGGCAGCATGTTCCCTGGTAAATAATAGTAAAAAAAAAAAAAGTGGCAGCCAGTACAAGAAATATTAAAATACACGTGGGAATGTATTTTACTGTTTCATAAGCAGCAACAGTATAATCTGCAATTAAATATGATTTGTATTATTGACAACTTGTAGGCAGGATGTCACTGTATGAACAAGGATAATTCTTCGCAAGGAGTTTTGCACCCATCATTGAAGGAATCAATGAAGATAAGTGTTGTATTGTCAGTTAATCTGCTAGCTGTAGTACTTGAGAGTACATTTGAATTAGGAGATTAGCATTCAGACATTGAAAGAAAGCATTAAAAAGAACAGAGGAAAAAAAAATAATCTCTCTGTACTCCTCTACCTGAACATTATTCGAAATACCACTCAGCAGAGCAGTTTATGGGCTCTTCCTTCCAAAGAGTCTTCAGACGCTGGGCCCAGGCTACCAGCATCTCCTTCCTCTCCTTCTCAGAGACAAACTCCGGAGCGTAGCAGATGTGAGGTGCAAGGACTTTGACACCACAAAAGTGCATGATTCCATGCTGGACCCAAAGCAAAGAAACAAATGTCCAGGAAATAGTTAGCCTTTCACTTTCAATTCAAGAATGTGGAAGATTTCTATCTGAAATTGTTTCTCTGACCCAATATAAGTCAGGATTTCTAAAACTGTGTATTTATCAAAATGTAAATAGATGGCAAAATACATTACCTATCCTGGCAGTCACTATTGAAGGCTATGCATTAGCACAATGACGTGCAATAGACTGAAAAATAAGGTCAACTTCACTTACTCTGCTCTGTGGGTTTTACTGTTAAGTTCTATTAAACCCACAGAACTGTTCTCTTTGTCTGCTGTACGCTATTAAGTTTTCAAGGATCAAAGACAGCCTGAAGTTCATTGTATTTGTACAACTGAATCTCCACAGATTGTTCCTGAACTGCAGTGTATTTCTTACCTAAAAGTTTGTTTTTTATTTATTTTTTTTAAAATCTTTTGCCTCTGGCTTAGCCAAACAATCCTGAATGAAGGCTAGTGCCTTTCAAATCAGCTCAGCTTGCCATTTTCCCTCTAGGTACTTCTGAACTCAGTTGTATTTCACATTCTTTGTCATGTTGACTTGCAAGCTCTGCAGCAAGATAGCAGACAAGGGCAGACAGCTAGTAATAATTGCAATGGACGGGAAACCAAAGAATTTAAGCACATCTGTTTGTATTGTATCAAGAAGTACCTGCCACAAATGATCTCACCCCCTAAATGTCTCAGAGCATGCTTGCTACAAGACATGCCAGCTTCTGTAAGCTGATTGTTAATGCCAGGATAATTTATGACTCCCCTCCTACCCCACATCTAACATGAATCAAGTACCTATGGGGGAAAGAGATCCTGCAGGGCTAGAGGAAATCCTACCACAGAGAGACTTAAAAGGCTGACAGTATAAACTTTCTCCAAACTCCAATCTGGAGAAAGGGGCACAAAACAACCTTAAAACTCTTTGGACTCTTAAAGTAGTTTCAGTATTTTAAGCGCCCAATTTATAACCTTGCAGATGCTTGGAATGGACAACTTAATTCTGATTAGATTTCATATAAAATAAACAATAATACAACTGTTAAAAATAATTGGAATAATAAAAAATAAAGCAAAACCCAACCAAACATTCATATATTATACCTGCATGGGCCACAGGATATAGCGAATATCACCACTGATACTTCCTTTTGTATACACCTCTTTGCTTCCTCCAGTGGTGAAAGAAAGGAGGGCTAATTTGTCCTAGAGTGAAAAAAAGCAATACTTGAGTTAGGCATGTTTAAAGAAAAGTTTTATAGTATAATTTCAACCTTTGACATCTAATCCCAGAACAAGATCTTGTCACCTATTCCAGTATCTCATTATGGGTTAGTACTGGTGGTGGGAAGAATGACAGACATTTTAGGAAATGGATTGATTTAAACTGCTTGCAAGCTGTATGCCACCCCAGTGCACTCTGATACACCTATCAAATTATAAAGCCCATTTTGTAGGCCAACTAAAAAACTCTAGGAGATTGCTTAAATCTTTAGGAACCACTGCATTCTCCTTATTGTAGTACCTTTCAGACAGTTTTAACAAGCCAGAAAGTTACTCAACATGTTTCCAAAGTATTATTTCAGAAAAGCATAAAATGAGAACTTTAAACAAATATAATGGAAAAGAGTATCCTCAAGAGCATTGTGCAAATCTTGATCTTAGTAAGACAATCTCAAAAACATACCTTGAACAAACCGGCATCATAAACCTTTGGAATTTCAAAAGCAAATCCTCGGACTAAGACTCTGTCTATCCAGCCCTTCATGATTGCTGGCATGCTGAACCAATACAAGGGAAACTAGGCAAGAAGAAAATTGATTTTGTTAGCACGGAATCTGGGCCACCCTTAGGCCTGGTCTACAGGCCAAATCCTATTCTCTTAAGCTGTTCAGATCTTGTATGTGCCTTCTTCCAGCTCGCTGTCAGGAGAGGCAGTAACTACTCTTGGCAAAAATAACTAAAGTACTTTCTGTTTGTAGCAGTCTCAGGTACATCCCCGAGCATACTTAGCACATGGTGAATGTGGGACCTTCTACACAAATTGAAGTCGAAATACGATGAAGCAGGAGGGTGACACTGAATTCAAACTTAAGACTTTACAGAATTGTATCTCCTATTGCTGAAATGCAAAAGGAACATATGATCTAATGGAGAACGTTGCCAAAATGCACACAGAGAGCCTTATTACCAGGGCTGACATCTGGTGATCAGCGCTGATCTGACAATCTGCTGACAAATGCCACGGGACCTAAAGGAAGACTCACTTTCACACCCTGCTGATGCGATGAGCCCGAATCACTTTATTGAGAAGAAAACTTCTTCTTTAACAGTAGAACCCTCTGTTTCTAGATCCTCCAATTAGGCTATGGGACTACAACCTAAAGCTATTACGTCTTATTTGCATCTTCTTGAATATTTTGTGGACTCTTATTCCAGGATGCTTTGCTTTCCCTAAACCTTTGTATACACAGCACTACAGAAGAAGAAAGTCTGTAAACGCTTATTCACATGGGGCTTAATTCAAGATGGAAACAATGTGGAAACTGGGCATTCACCACTATCTTTAGAAGTGATTTTAGTCCGTAGTAAATTTTAAATTACTTTTCAGTGTTTTTTAGAGGCTATTTTTAATTATTTTTTTTTCTTTTTTTTCCCCTGCACTCAACTCTTCATAGCATTCCAAAGACATAAAGTAGAGAGCAACTCCTTCCTTCAGGGAATATTTTACTAGTCTCAGAAGCAACAGTGTAAAAATGATGAAGACTTATAGCGAAATGCTTGAGTACGGTCTCATCCCGAATTTTATCTAGAGTCAGATATTGGAATACATATAGCCTATGCCTGAGGCCAACAGTCACACAGGCACACAAAGAAATGTAAGGCTAGTATCGCCTTATTCAGTATTTTGGGACTTGGAGACACTGAGGACAGAGCTGGCACAGTGGGGAACAGAAATGGAGTGAAAGGTTCAATTAGCAAGTCCAGATAGTGCTTCTGCAACTCAGCAATAAATGAGGACAGGCTGGTTGGAGAAGTTCAAATTCCCTGAGCCTGCTGGCTGCTCATGCTACCTGCGCTGCCCAGTTGATCACACAGAGCAACTCAGACCAGAAGGCACTGAGTGCAAACTACTACTGTAATTCTCAGTATGAGAATCACGCTGTGTTATCAGGCAGCCTGATATTATCCCTTTGTCTTGGAGCTCACGCAAAGCAAATGCATATTTACACACAGAAATGTGCCTAAGGGCTTAAGGCAGCCCCACTGAGTCATAGGTAAGAGACACCAGACCAACAGCATTAGGAATAAACAATTTATCTGTAAGTAATGGTACGGTAATAAATACAGATCAGTAGTACGATTATCCAGGTTGTTATAACAGCAAATCCAGTGATTCAATTACACAGTTATCCACATTGAAACAACAGCAAATCGGGTAATTCAGTAGCAGTGGGCCAACTGAGTATCTGGGTGCACAAAGATATGTGACCACAATGTCAGGGAGGCTGGGCAAAAGCAGGACAAGGATTATTTTCTGGGCAAACAGCAGGCTGAAGGAAGGAGTTGCTTTCTACCAGTCCTCACAAAACCTATGCAGTCAGACTACTTTTGAATACTAATTCTTAAGCGAAGCACTGCTGTCAGTTTATGCAGGTATTTTAAGTTTCTAATTTCAAATGCATACCTACTCTTCAAAAATGCCAGTGTGGAGCCATTACTTGTGTGAAAAAATTCATACTGTGCTAGCACAAATATTACACGTGAGCTGGTATTTCTGATATTTTCCAAAATCCATGTCATATCAGAAAAACCTGACACCTTGAAATTGGTATGCTGGATACAGACTGTTTTGACAGCAGAGCTACTACCTCTTTTTGTTCTAGCTAGATTTAGTGTTCCTGGTGAAATCTATAGTCTTCTCACTATCGCTTTTCTTTTGTTCAATGCTGTATATTAGAACTGAAGTATTTTTTGATACAATTTAAAATACTGACCTGGAAAATCAGTAAGTCTGCTTCTTGCACTTTCTTCTGCTCTTCAATTATATCCTTGGCCAAAGCTCCTCTCTTGTAAGCTTCCCCCGCCTCTACGACATAATTGAACTCTTCTGAGTTGTGCAAGCGACCTGTGGGTAAAAGGGAATAGTCGTTCATTCCCTCAAGAATGTCTGAATTAGATGTATATTGATTGATTCTGCTGATTCAACTAGTGGCTTATCAGTCTCTAGCAGAAGAAAGAAGCAGTAGCTTCATGAGTGAAACTCTAGCAAGTCATAAAATGGTATCTGAGGGTGTTTCTGACCCAAGAGAAATGAACTTCAGAGATCGATTGAGGACACATACTAATGCATTTTTCCCTCTTGGTAATGTCACTATGAGACAAGGTTCATATTCAGGAGTGGGCTTTTAGAAATGTTTATGTCTGATCATTAATAAGTTTCTTCTTGTTTTTGCCAGTGCTTGCATCTTTTTGTTTCTTATGTTAAAGAAAGGGTTTCAGCTGTCGCAGATTGTCATGGCTTTGTGCTTCCTAACCTGGAAAAAACTGGGGCTAAATTCTAGTAAGAGCACAGTGAAAATATCACGTAAGTCTAACAGGAGCACTACTGTTTTTCTCAAGTATTAACTGTACCATCTAGTAATTTTTAGTAATCATTATACTACCAAGGTAGTCAGGAGGTGCCATGACATAATTCAAAAGCCCAAGCACTTCAGTGCTTGGAGCTAACTTGCAGAAAGCATCTGTAATCGTGCTTGTTAAGAGAAGGTAGTTCTTAGAATGTCTCTGCAGTTGATTGCAAACACTGCAAAAACCAATATTTTCCCTCATTCACTTTAGTCAAAAAGCAAAACACCATTTTACAAATCTGTACTCTACAGATATTTAATTTTTCCGGTTGAGGGGCTGTTTCTAGTGATCAGCTTTATTTAAATAAAGATTATACTCACTGGGCTCCTACCCTGACATTTCTTAGTCAACGCTAACAGAAAATAAAAAGCTGGGTCTTGTTAGTTGAGGGATATCTGTACAAAATAATAGCAAATATATTTCGTAGTGCACCGAACAGCATGATTCTGGATTGCTAATACAGAAGCACAGACAAGATGAAAGTTCCGCTCGTCGTTACTGTTGAAAAAAGTGTGTTTTGGCTAATCTCACCAACAATGTCATTTCTTGTGGCTCTTGGCTCGAACTGCATTGCATATAAATCAGAGACTGTGACACTGCAACCCTGTTTGCTCAATTCTTCCACAGCAACGTTCTTCAAAGATCCATTAAAGGACTTGGGCTCTTGGTGTGCATAGACAATCAGGACTTTTTTCCCTGGAGGTAGAAAGAAAACCAGAAGATACCTTGGATAATAGAAGGCAGATATGAAAGAGTTTGTGGAGCCAGGGCCTGGTACTTCATTTTTCTGTGGTGTTTTCCAAGTGGCACAGAACTAGAGAAAACAGGATGACGGTGGCCGCATTTGACCCCTGCTCAGCAGCAATGAGTGACTTTTAAGAAACTAATCAGTGAATGTCCCCAACCGAGCAATGTAGTGCTACGCTGGGTGGAACTCAGTGGACAGTTTCCATAACAGATCACAGTGCCCCACATTGGCACAACCCAGTCTCTCCTCTTGAGTCAGTGTTTGTGTTTATCTAATTCCATGAACCCCCTAAAAAACACCCAACAACAGGAGAAAGAGATATAAAAAATAAAGCAGCAAGCTGTCTGCTGGTTTAGTTCCTTAGGTTAGGTCAGACAAGCTGCAGTGCAAGCATGAGGGGCAGACCGGGATCAAAGCAGTGCTAGCTTAGATAATGTTGTGGAAACAACTTCTGAGAGCTCAGAGCATCTTCCTACTGCCATGTGGGAATCCCTCATCTTCCAGTTCAGTGCTGCACAGCTGACAACATCAGGGTAAATGTCTTAAGATGCCACTATCCCACTTCAACATCATCACAGCAGCTTCACTAAGAAGCAACGTGACTTTTTCTTAGAAGTGAGAGTGAGCTGCCCAGTTTTATCTCAAACTGCTGACAAAGTTGATTTAAGGTACGCTGAGTGGCAAGGTGGAAAGGTTGGGACAGAGCTTCTTAAACTGATGTAACTAGTTGTGTCAGAGCTTACTTGTTCAAAATTTTATTGTACATAGGCCATTCAATTTTGATAATTCATAGAATCATAGAATGGTTAGAGTTGGAAGGGACCTTAAAGATCACCAAGTTCCAACCCCCCTGCCATGGGCAGAGACACCTCCCACCAGAGCAGGTTGCTCAAAGCCCCATCCAACCTGGCCTTCAACACTTCCAGGGATGGGGCAGCTACAGCTTCTCTAGGCAACCTGTTCCAGTGCCTCACCACGCCCACAGCAAAGAATTTCTCCCTAATACCCAATCTAAATCTCCCCTTTTCCAATTATGGGGTAGTAGTTGTTTATGCATAAACACTGCAGAGAGGGAAATTTCCAGGGACTGTTGCAAATGACTGGATCTGCAAAACATGCAACTAGACATGCAGTTCCTAACTGCCAACACAGAAACTTGGGCACCTCCTCAGTTCAGTTTCTCCAGGGAAGACAGAAGCTGCACGGCCCAGAGCACCACCAGTGTGACAGCTAAGTTTAAGGTGTCACAGGTAATTAAGAGAATGCGAACTGAATATCTGAAGAAACAATACCTCATTTCTAACCTATTATAAGGGGTGATAATTTCTCCAGCATGAGTAGCATCCACGAAACAGTGGCTTTGCCAAAAGATTTTTAAAACTTATGGTTGAAGGCTATCATAAATTTAAAGCCTGCACAGACTATTTAACCTCCTGCTCCATAACTTATTCTGGAATATCAGGAGCAGTTACCTCTTGGCTGCTCCTGCTAACTCTTAGGTAGTGGTGGCTGGAGATGACACATGCTCAGAGTTGCAATACGATTAATTCTGCAAGCTGCTGGGCACAGGGCTCGGAGAGTCGGGAGTTTTCAAAGGCACCACGAACTGAAATAGTTTCGGTCATTTGAAAAAGTAATACCTTAGTATCCCAGCTAAATATACCAAGGCGGGGAAGCAAAGAGCGATTTTATTGGTATTAGTTCTTACCTGCCATTTTTGGGAAGCACTTAGGAGCCTCTCCGTGAGGATCCGAGACTCCAATGACAAAGTTGATTGCGGGAGAAAAATCAGTGCAAGGGAAATCACGGCCTCGGCGGGAATCGCACCGTTCCGTCTGGAGGCGGAGGGGAAAACAACACTGCGTGAGTGCCTCTGCAGGTGCCGGTAGGTGCGGGGGGGAATGACAGGTCCCCAGCGTTGTCCCCGCACCGGCCGGACCCCTGCCCGCCGCCCCGGCGGTACCGAGACCCGGTTCGCCGCCGCCCTGCAGAAAGCGCTGGGCGCTGCTTCGGGAAAAACGACCCCGGCTTCCCACAATTCCCTACCTGCCGTCCCCGGCCCGGCCCAAGCTCTGGTCGCAGCCGGGAGCGGGCCGGCCCCCGGGGCTGCGCCGGGGCGGGCGGACCGGCCGGGACCTCACTCCTCTGCGGCGCCTGCGTTAGGGGCAGGCGGGGCGGCTGGCGCCGCTGCTGCCGGTGACCTTTAGTCACTGTCAAAGGCTTAGCGGCGTGTCTTCGGGGACTTTTTCGGTCTTCTCATCCCTTCTGGTAGCAGAAAGAATGAGACATTCAGCCAGCTCGGTGTTTGAGGCTGAGGGCTGCCGGTACGAGTGTGCCACTTTTGTGAAGACTGGGCAAAAACTAGGGAAAAACCTGGAATGGCTGTAGGCTGAAGGCTTTTGTGGTTTATATAGGTTGGTTGCTTTTTAATGCCCAGGCCAAAAGTGTGTGTTTTCCTTCATTCCCACCCCCTCCGAGGACATGGTAAGACAAAGGAAGCAAAAGGAAAAATGCTGGTAGTTTATATACTGTACCTACATAATATTATCTGACAGGCTATTTAATATGGCACTTCACAGGAACAGTAAAAAAAAAATAAAAATTGCACTCTTCCTGTGAATTTTTCTGCGTTAAAACCTCACTGAGTATTACAGTATTTTCCTTGTTCCTGCATTCACAGAATCACAGAATGGTTAGAGTTGGAAGGGACCTTAAAGATCATCAAGTTCCAACCCCCCTGCCCTGGGCAGGGACACCTCCCACAAGAGCAGGATGCTCCAAGCCCCATCCAGCCTGGCCCTCTCAGCGGTCACCACACTGGAAATTGTTTCTGCCTGGGCAACACCTGGGCATTGACCGGGGTCTCTACTGGCATGCAGCCTCCTCTGGGCTCCTGTTTTCATTCTTATCTTTATCTCCTGCTATTAGGTACATGGTCAGAGAGAACGGTGTCTGTCGCCCAGCTCGCGCACATCCAAAGCTTTCTCTGGGCTGAGTAGGAACCAGTGCATGCTGTGTGAGGACACACACCCCAACTGTTTTTTTCCCCCCAACTTTGCTTCTGGTTCCTGTCAATTTCATTTGATCCCCCTTAGTTCCTGTACCAGGAGCAATCAGTCCCTGCTTGTCCCCTCTGTCCATCGGTGATTTTGTGGACCTGCATCATGTGCCTCCTGAATCATCTCTTTTCTGGACTGAAGAGTGTTCTTCAAGGGGTCTGTGTTCAGAAACTGCTCTGTACCTCCAGTTATTTCTAGTGCTCTCCTTTGCCCCTTCTAGTATTGCTGTATCATTTCTTGAAGTGAGGGAACCAGATCTACATGTAGTATTCATGATATGGGTGTGCCTTAGAGGTACCCAGTAATATAATGATTTTCTGCTCTGTGTTTCTAATGTAAACTTTGCTGTTTTGACAGCTACCAAGTGTTGAGCTGATGTCTGTGTGGAATTATTGGTTATAATTAGGTTTTACTCCTGTGCAGTGCTGTTCAGCTCAGAGCCCTCTATTTTGTTTTTATTTTACTGTTGGTTTGTTTGTCTCCCATAAACATCTCTTAAGATTCAAAGGCACTAAAAATAACTTTCTGGCTTCTCGAGCAGTGCCCAGGACACTGTGCTAATCTTAGTTCCCATATAGGTCAGAAACAACCCTCATGCTTCGTGAATGACTCACCTATAGGAGGATTTTGGCATACATTGGAGCCTTGAACACTGCTCTTCAGATATATTCTAGATACATTTCTTTACTGCTATCTAAAATACTTCTCCTCTTGATTTGTAACCCCAAACTCCAATGAAGAAAAATAACTGTTATTTTTTTTTCTCTGCAAAGCTAGTCAAGGATCATGCTATTCTGTTGATTTTATTGGGGCAGGGGATTGGATGCATAGCTGAGGAGGGCAGGGATACATCATTTTTTATACAGTTGCAGTAATTGCTAATTGTACCACTTATTTAGGAAATCCAAGAGGTGGATTTAATTCTGTCTTCAGCTTGAGGGAAACAAAACACCTGTTCTTAAAGAATGACCCCCACATCAAACTGCAGGTCACTCTGTAGTACGAACATCATCAGTTCCTGCTGAAGGTGTTTCACTGCAGAAAAACATCTTGGGTTCCAGTGGAGGAAAAGAGAGAATACAGGCATAATTTTGTCACTTAGGCACTGCCATGACCTTGGAAGATGAAGGCTCCAGTCCTTGTGTCAGGCAATGCTGAAGTCTTTAATATGCAAGAGCAGCTGGGTGCATACACGTTTCCAACTACGCTGTAGAAGAACAGCCCGTGCTCTCTTTACCTAAGTTAGTCATTAATTGGGTGAAAATTTGAAAGTAGCAGGAGCTCAGTTTTACCTAAGTGTTATTTACATGATTTAAAGACTTTCTTTAGCGTTTGGTTTGGGGTTTTTTTTTTTTTTTGGTTTACTTTTGGTTTTGTTTATTTTAAGTTAAATATCTGGCTAGATTGAAAATTAGGTTTTTTTGGTCACAGTTCCCTCTGAGGATTCATTCATTCCTACTACAAGGAAGCAGAGCAGCATTAACTGAGGGAAAAGAGAAAGTTCTCAGAAGTTGGAAACTGTGGTTCATGTCAAGGTAAATATTCAAGTGAAACTGATTCTGCACCTGAAATCTCAAGCAACTGGTGTTAATTTAGAAATTTTCATTGAATATTAACCTTATCTTTTCCTTTTTCTTTTGAAGATATAATTTAGTTTCCAGGTCAGATAATTCTATTGCAATACTTCAAGTGGTATATTGGATGACTTCCATAGGTTTGGAGTTTGGTCAAATGAATAACCCTTATGTGACAAAGCAAGATTTAGATATGAAAAATAAGAGGGAAAAAAAAAAAACACCCAAGAAAACAGAAAGTATAAGGACAGCAGCAAAGTAGCCCTAGCAGAATGATGATAAATTATAGAAACATTTATAGCAAAATGGAAATTAAGACCTTAATGTGGGCTAAAGTGGTTTTCCAAGGCAAAAACTTGCCAAGTACTGGTCAAGACAGAAGCAAAATTGGAAAGGACATGTGACTACAAAGGGAGAGGATCATTCATATAAATCTTTTCATCAAAAGTTGGTTCCTGTTTCTCTTCCCCAGGATGGAGAAAAATTTCACTGACTTCTTCCTTTCCTTTCCTTTCCTATGATGAAATCTAAGGTCATGCTGTCTGCAAGCTCTTCTCCTCCTCTTTTGTCACTAGTTGACAGGTGGGATGTCTGTTTGAATAGCTTTGGGCTGTCAAATAGTGTTCTGGAAGCCAGACACATTTCTATGTGTAGTTTATTTTGTTTCTAAGTATTTCATGCTCCTTTGAAACCAGCTGTTGTCCTTAATGAGTCCATTAATACTTTACTGAACTGTTACTGGTTAAGTCCCGTGAGCAATCATTGTTTTTAAGACACTCATTCATATTCTGCAAACAAACAAAGCTCCATTTTGTTCCAAGTACTTTAAAAATCCTCTCTGTTTTGCCAAGAAGCTTTTGTGTTCCATTTTCAGTAATAAATTCATGATATTGCTCTGAAGTTACTGAATTTAGTAATAAAAAGTGTCAACAATCATAAGGTGTTTATAACTCAGCTAGGAACTGGAGAGAACCAGTGCAGTGATTTGAAATACCCATGTAGTGACTATGCTTTCAGAGAACTAAACTTCCTGAACCCATAACAATCCCTTTGAGAGGTGACAGGACATGAAAGTATTGTCATTGCTTTAGGAAGCCCATGTCAAAGACGCGGTAGTGGTGCAAATGTTATGACATCGGGGACTACAGTCAAGAATAGAATAGAACAGACTATTTCAATTGGAAGGGACCTACAATGATCATCTAGTCCAACTACCTGACCTTCAGGGCTGACCAAATTAAAACATTATTAAGGGCATTGTCCAAATGACTTCTAAACACTGACAGGTTTGGGGCATTGACCCCCTCTCTAGGAAGCCTGTCCCGTATCTCACCACCCTCTCGATTAACAAATGCTTCCTAATGTCCAGTCTAAAACTCCCCTGGTGCAGCTTTGAACTATTCTCATGTGTCCCATCACTGGATACAAAGGAGAAGAGATCAGCACTTTCCTCTCTGCTTCCCCTCGTTGGGAAGCTGTAGAGAGCAACGAGGTCACTCCTCAGCCTCTTTTTCTCCAAACTAGACAAGCCACCGTAGGACATTCCTTCCAGCCCTTTCACCAGCTTTGTTTCCCTTCTCTAGATTCATTCAAGGACTTTCATATCCTTCTTAAATTGTGAAGCCCAGAGCAGTCAACCTCTGTCTTTTCATTCTACCCCAAACCCAGGTGACCGCTCTCCACTTAGGTAGGCAAGCAGATGGGATTCTTCTCTCCTAATTGTAGCCATATGAAGGTTAGGGCATGTAGTTTAAGTTCCCTCTGCCTCTCAGAAAGTTAGTCATTCTCAGATGCAATTTGTTTCACTTGTCTTTAATGCCAGTGGAAGGAGACCCACCACTTGGCTTAAAGCAGACATCTGCTACGTGAAGTTGAATGCTCTCCTCCCCTGTCAGAATGCCTGGACTCCCACAGCCCTTTGAGCCATAGTTATTGTCAAGGGTATGTAAAAGACCCAGGTTTTGTAAATATATAAAACCCCAGCTATATCACTTCGAAGGATAAGGAAATAAAGGATATTGTCATATTTTACTACAATGCCAAGGCTAATTACTGTCTGGCAGTGGGTGCTGTAAGAACAGCATTATAAAATACCTGAGGCAGAATAGTTCAGGATGAGTCAGAAGCTGTACACCAGAAAGCCCTTTGCTGGGAAGTATTTAGAGTGAGCTTGTTGCTGTGATAGTGCTAGCAAAGTTTATACAGCAAACAAAGCTCTCTAGAAGTGGGAGGGAGACTAAAAAGCTGCGGATAAGAGAGTGGCTGCAGGAAGAAGGAAGTAGAGCCACAAGCAGGTGTGCCACCAAAAGTTTACCCTTTGAAATGAAATGAGTTTTCCAGGTCAAAACTGTGACATACTGGCACAGTGATACAGGGAAGTCCGTGATGCAACTCCAAGCATCACACTGCTTTGTGAGCAGAGAGAGACCTTCATTCCCCAGACACATCTGAATAATGCTGCCTACACTGGTATCCCCTAAGATAAAAATGTTGTTTGTCAATTGGTGGTAAGAAAGAAAAGTTAAATTATCAAAATGAATACCTGAATGCCTGAAAACAACTAGGTGCTTTTATTTACATTCCCTTCTAGTATCTTGCAAGCATTGAAATAAAAATTCTGAGTTTATTGTAGGAGAAAGATACGAAAATTCCACATTTCAAATACATCTAAGAGGAAATAACACATTTATTGCCTCAAAGTTATGCCCATTTATGGCCTGACTTTAAAATCTGCATGCTAAGAATATGTTATGAGATGTTACAGTAAGACTCTCTCAAATACAAGAACTAAACTACCCTGAAATAATCAGGTTTGAGGCTTCAAGCCTTAATCACCAACACAATCAAAAACATTATAGGTGTCGGCATAAAGTACAAACACGTACAGCACTTGGCTTGATTGATTCCTTCGGGAACTGAACTAGATTAGCATTTTGCTTTCTTTCCCCCCTTCCCTCCCCCCTTTATCAGATGATACAGTATACCATTTGGAACTGTTATATTTTAATATCTGTTGTATAAATTCGTGTGGACATCCTAATATCATATCTGTGTGTGTATGTGTGTGTACGTTTTTTACATACAGATTACAAAATGTGGGTTAGGGTGAAAGGTACGGTCATCTATTTTAGAAAATAAATTAATCAGAATATAATTGTGGAGGAGCTATTTTAGTTTTCTAGGATTAATACAAAGTTTATTATACCCGTTGTTCTGTCTCTGGAGCAGTGTATTAAAGCTTTAAAATATTTGGTATCCAAAGGGTACATGTTGTGCCCTCTAGTGCCCAGTGCAGGGGCTTTTCTTCATAGCAGAAGTGATGCCTTCACTAAGGATGAGTTTTTAGTCTGTGATGCAAGTTCTGACCTAGAGGAAACGTTTTAGGAACCTTTGTCACCAGTGATAATAAGCAGCAAAGAAAACGATGTTAATAAATCATTAGTATAAAAGGAATCCTACTTGGCACTAGTTTTCTGTGACTACAGCAGAGAATGCGGCCACTCTGAGAGCAGTTATAGCCAGTGGGAACTGCAGTTCTGCACTGAAAAAGGAAGGAAAAAAAAAAAAAGAAAGATAAATTGAGAAGTAATACCCTACAGAAAATATTTTTGCATCAATCTGAACCCCTGTACGTGTCACAATAACACTCTAGTTATTCCTAGGCTTCTTTTGTCAGGTCATAAAGATAACAGTCACCCTCATATCAACCTTTCTTCTTCAAGCAGAGGAGTTGACGGGCTTGTACAACAGGAAGGGAGGAAGCAGAAGGACTGTGTGACTAACAACCTCTCGCTGTGACCTGGTTTTCTTCTCAGTCTCTCTGTCTGGTAGTGAGTAACAGAAATTGAGTATAGTAACTGCTGAGGTTAACAAGTCTTAATACCTCTAAATGAAAAGCAAATCATTCGCAGGGATAATGTCCTGGGAAACAATTCTTGTCAGTTGTTTAGCTTGTTTTTAAACCTTGCAATGTTAAATATTAACACTGCTAAAATAATAAATGAAATGTATGTAAGGCTTTTATATGTTTGAAACTTAACTGCAGTTTCTGCTAGTAGATTTTTTCCAGGAAGTAAGGGAACAAATACAAGTTCTGGGATACATAAATTTGTTACTTGTAAATTAGTAAGCTCTTGCGTACTTCTTGATTGAGAAGTCTGGCCTGAGGTACTCTTTGAACAGGCTGAAATTTCAAATCTGACTACAGACTGTCTTCGTGTGCAAAGCCCAGCAGATCTAGGATTTGCCTTCGCAACTGAATTATAAGAACCTTTCCCAAGTGTGACTGCTTTTCTTTGCCCCGTTTGTGATAGCCAAAGACAGCAAAGTGTGTCTGCACCTTCTCTCACTTTTTGTGGAATTGTTCATGTGCATATAGAGTGGAATGACTATTAACTGGTACCTAAAGAAGTAATAAATGGGCAGTTTGATTTCAGGAGAAGGTACTTTATGGAGCATTTGGAGAATGAAGAGTGACAATGTGTTAGCTGTGATATATTGATAAACACTAATAAATCTAAGCACAGTTTGCTGGGAATGTATTTCAAAATACACAGATATTCTACAGCTCTACCTGCTTGATTCTGAACGTTAGCTTCAAACAGAGTTTTAGAGATTTTCTTTTTTTCCAGGGGAGAGGGAGAGGAGGGAGAAACTAAATTTCTAGGCCAACAATTCTTCCTTTAAAGGAAACAAAAACCTAGGAGACCTGTTATTGCACTTCAGAGTTTCTTTCTATCCCAGATGTAAGATTTATATTCATTGATTATGAAGAGAAGGTCATACATCAAGTTGAAATTCTGGTTTCATATTTAAGTTGATGCTTCTTTAGATTTAAAAAGTGAGGCTGGAATGGACCCCAGCTGCTGGTTGAAGTCTATTNTCTATCCCAGGTGTAAGATTTATATTCATTGATTATGAAGAGAAGGTCATACATCAAGTTGAAATTCTGGTTTCATATTTAAGTTGATGCTTCTTTAGATTTAAAAAGTGAGGCTGGAATGGACCCCAGCTGCTGGTTGAAGTCTATTGTGGTAGGGGGTGACCACCATTGCACAAAGTTGACAAAGTCTAGTTGAGTGTCAGCAGGTTCATAAGGTGTTGCCTCTGGTGAGCCCAGTGATGTGTGACAGTGTATTTCAGAAGCAACTAAATTTAGATATTCCTTCCAAATAGATTTTTGCAAGTTCCTCTTAAATGCCAGAGTACTTGTCTGAAACATGTCCTGAGAAGCACTTCCATACAGCCGCAAGCTACCTGGGGAGTAGCCAGCAAAATGTGAAGGGGCACCCACTTGCCCAGTGTGCTGTGAGCTCACCCTGCCAATGTTCGCTAGGAGATGCACTTGTGACAGTAAGTTGGCTGTTGCTTCCCAGTTACTGTCAAGACTTTCCTTGACTTGGAATCAAGCTATGATAGGAGATCAAGTCCCGTACACGAACACATCATCCCCTGGTCTGATTGTTAATCATCGCTGTAAAAAAGTCATAAAATTGTTTTAACATGCAGTTTCCCACCCAGGCTCAAGATTAACAACCTGGCATTGGAAATAGTGAGAAAGTCAGTGATGATTAGCTTCAAAATAGATCCAACTACTCAGTGTTCAAAAGAATAATTAGGCAGAGGACATAATTCTTGGGAGGAGG
Organism: Thinocorus orbignyianus; assembly: GCA_013400375.1. Taxonomy (NCBI): domain Eukaryota; kingdom Metazoa; phylum Chordata; class Aves; order Ciconiiformes; family Thinocoridae; genus Thinocorus; species Thinocorus orbignyianus. The sequence goes on from VXBW01000387.1 coordinate 989,147, forward strand.
CTTCTCTGAATTTCAGCCACAAAAAGACTCAGGGCTCAATTTTGAGGTGAGTCTTGTTTAATATCTTTATTGATGATCTGGATGAGGGCATTGAGGGCGCCCTCAGTAAGTGTGCAGACGACAACAAACTAGGTGGGAGTGTTGATCTGCTTGAGGGTAGGGAGGCTCTATAGAGGGACCTGGACAGGTTGGATCATTGGGCCAAGGCCGGTTGTATGAGGTTCAATAAAGCCAAGTGCTGGGTCCTGACATTTTAGTCGCAACAACCTCGTGCAGTGCTACAGGCTTGGGGAAGAGGGCTGGAAAGCTGTTCAGCAGAAAAGGATCTGTGGGTGCTGGTGGACAACCTGCTTAACATGAGCCAGCAGTGTGCCCGGGTGGCCAAGAAGTCTAACAGCATACTAGGCTGAATAGGGAATAGTGTGGCTAGCAGGAGTAGGGAGGTGATCATGCCTCTGTACTTGGCACTGATGAGGCCTCACCTTGAGTACTGTATTCAGTTCTGGGCCACTCACTACAAGAAGGACATTGAAATGCTGGAGTATGTCCAGAGGAGAACCACCAAGCTGGTGAGGGGTCTGGAGAACAAGTCCTATGAGGAGAGGCTGAGGGAACTGGGTGTTGCGTTTAATTTGGAGAAGTGGAAGCTGAGGGGAGACCTCATTGCCATCTACAGCTACCTGAACAGAGGTTGTAGAGAAGTGGATGTTGGCCTCTTCTCCCAAGGGAATAATGACAGGGCCAGAAGAAACAATATGAGATTGTGGCAGGGAGGTTTAGACTGGATATTAGGAAGAATTACTTGACTGAAAGAGTGGTCAGGCACTGGAACAGCCTGCTCAGGGAGGTGGCTGACTCACCATCCCTGGAGGTGTTTAAGAAACATGTAGCTGTGGCACTTCAGGGCATGTTCTAGTGGCCGAGATTGTAGGGTGTGGGTTGTGTTTTTGCGTATGGTTGGACTCGGTGACCTCAGAGATCCTTTCCAACCGTGTCAGTTCTGTGATGAATTCGGGCAGTGGTGAGCAGAAGAGGGAGGACGGTGCTTGCCTGCCGGAGCCCAGAGGAGGGGGCTGGAGAGCTGAGAATGGCTCTGTTAAGAACCTTACACTTGACACACACAGAGCAGTAGATCCACCCGCATACCATTGCACTTTTGTGAAGCTGCAAAACAAATAGGGAATTAGTCAAACTCCTTACGGTGTTTGCCACTTCCTTTATGTATGTGGATGCTCATCCTACACATGCCATCTTTCAAATTTATTCAATGACTCCTTTTCATCACTCTATTTCGTCATGATTCTGCTGAGCAGCTGTTTTGTTACCTGTTTTGTTGCCTTTCTCCTTTTTTGGTCTATTTTATGTCAGACAAAGAGTCTAGATATCTTGAGTTGCACCTGTACATTTACCATTTTACTCATAAAACAGATATTGTTGCCATAGTATTTGATACAATCAAAGAATACTAATTTATATTTGATGGATAGGCAAACTGATGCTTAGAGACTAAGGGAGAGACTCAGCAAAAGATATATCTACCTCTAGTCTACTGCTGTGTCAAATTTCATTCATTTAAACCACTCTGCTGGCTAGCATGTTATGCTTAAATTCCATCTGGAGCAAACTTTCTGACTTCAGATTTGGCCAGGGATGTTTTAGGGAAAGATTGTGAAGGGTGAAATGCAGGGGTGGTCCCTGGAGCCAGAGCTGGGATCCGAACTTCTCTCTGCACTAAGAGGACCAGCCACCAGGCTACAGCCTTGCTGTGTGAGAGCTCCTTGTTCCTCAGCTCTGTTCTGCAGGTTGAAGACTCTTCAGCTTGGGGGTGTCCTGCTTCCCTCCAGCCCTGTCCTTACCTCCTGCTCTTCTGAAATACCATGGGGTTTGGAGGCTGAGGTGTACTGACGTGCGAAATCTGTGATAAAATCCTCCCTGGGGAGGCAGGGTTTGAATTATAGATATATAATTTTTATTTATATCTATATGTATATATGGAGCTATAACATAGAAGCAGGAAAATTAAACAATTGGCGTGTACATGCTTAGGAAAAAATACATGCTGATTTCTGGGTATGGGAGTGGGGGACCATGAGTAGTTCTTCACTCAAGATGTGCCAAAATGGTTGGGGAAGCAGATGATTCAAGACATATTCCTGATGTTACTTGCTGCTGTGCTACTGTTGCCTCGCTGCAGGTCATCGTCCTGTGGCCCCTGTAACTCCTGAGCCCTCTAGGACCTCTCTTTGCCTGGATGCCTATGTCACCTCTTTTTTTGTTAAGTGGCTGGCAAAGGGGCTGTCCTTGGGGGCAGTTGGGGTTGGGTGAGTGACCCCTTGGAAGATGGGTGCTTATATCCCAACTTCTCTGCCCCTGCCAGATCATGGCATTGCCGTGAACTTCTGACATCTGAAGCAGACCTGGACTGGGATGCTTGCTGTTCTGATACACTTGGATAAATACAAGCTTTTATAGTAGTGGCAATATAATGCAAGCCTTTGCAGGATGGAGCATTACCGTATCTGGTAGCTACTGCCCCCCTCTCAAGACGACAGTCATCAGAGGTGTGATAGGGTAGTCGTAATAGAAATGTAACCGTTGCCCATGTGTGCCTCCTTCCCACACACAGCGAGGAGAAAGGCATTCCCACAGAAGGAGGTGTTACTGCAGTACATGTGCAGAACCTGGGCTGCTCAGCTGCCCTGCGAGACGGACTATTACAGTCTTACAGACCAAGAAATACAAGTTTTTGGCAAGTGGCAGAGTGAAGGTACTTTGGGGTGATATAAAATTATACATACATACAAGTTGTTAATTCAATGATTTACATGTGTTTACTCCTTGACGGTTCTGGGTTTGGGAAATACTAAGTTTGTTTCTAGAATGTGAACTAAAATCACCTTGGTGTGTTCCATTACTTTAGATTGCTTCTGCGCTTGATCTGCATGACGTAGTTGATAACGGCTTAGTGTAAGGGCTAAAAAGACCTTTCTCTTGCACTATGGCATCAATCATATAGCTGTGTGCACACTTCTATCTTTTTTCTCTTACATTGCTGTGGGGTATCCCCATTTGTGCCTGGACCTCCCACACGAAAGGCACAAACACGAATTTGCTTCCCTGCTGCACTATAAGCAGTCGTGCAGATCCACCACCGCTGCAACAGCCCTGTCACATTTTAGAATGATTTTAGAATTACTTCCTTACTGTACATCTGCACCACCAGCTCCTTCCCCTCCCCCCTTTTTTCTTTGCTACCTGCAGTATCGCAAACCCCAAGAGCAACAAGCAGAGCTGAGAAATCCCCCAAACTCAGTTATCCGTGCAGCTACTCAGCGGAGCTCTCACAGCACTCAACATGTGCATTGCTTCCCCCATTGGGTTTTCTGACCTTTTTTGTGGCCCACCATTGTTCAGTGTCCTGCGTCACACTACCTCACAAGCCCAAATAATCTGTTCTGGGATTAATTGCCGTGGTTTGGGGGCTCAGCCTGAAGAGCAATGTAGCAGCTGCTATACAGCAGTCAAAGCTGAATCACGGTCCACAAAACCACCCCAAGTGTAAAACTGAAAGACAGATGAGCTCCTCTCCTCTCCTCTCCTCTCCTCTCCTCTCCTCTCCTCTC
>VXBW01000387.1:992858-1086345 GCA_013400375.1 Thinocorus orbignyianus
CTCTCCTCTCCTCTCCTCTCCTCTCCTCTCCTCCATCTTCTTTCCCCACCCCCCTGTAATTACTCTGCCCTATAACAGAATCTCTCACTGCTGTAGTTTTCCCTTGTGTGAAGATAGCATAGCAAGATACGTTTATTTACTTATTTTTAAAATAATTTCTGCCTCTCTAACTGCTGCTATGGCAGCAGAATTTTACCTGGAAAATTCTGCATTAATGGTGGTGGTAGCAAATAAATCAAACTATTTTGATTTAGAGGCAGAACAGTAGGGGAGATACGTGCAGGACTGGGAAGAAAGAACACTTCATTTCTGCCACTGACAATCTTTATGGCCAGGTGAAAGTTGCGTAGGTTATTTTTTTGAGTGTTCATTCATTTAATATGTGCTAATTTATCTTGAATTTGGATGCCTATCTTGGAAAAGGCTACACAGCCCCTATTCCAGTGGATTCCTTAGAGACCCATTGGCAGTAGCCAGCTGTTGAAAGCAAGCTCAGGTTGGGCACCCAGAATCAAACAGCTACTTTTGAAAAAAAGGGTTAGCTTTATGAAAATGCTGACTATCATGAATACTTATTTAGAAAAATTGGCTGGTGCCCAAGATGAGCGATTTAGGAGAGTGAAGGAAAGAAGAGCAGCCAAACATCCATGTCTGTTTGCCAGTCTCCCTTTCATTCCTGCTTTCCCTCTGCCCCAGCTGGTTGCAGGAGAGACACCATCTCTGTTGTCCTCTGTTGTGGAATCCTGGTCCATAAGCAGTGGGAAAGCTGACAGTAATGTGGCGCACCATGTGAAGAGGGCCCAAGGGTGATAAAGCCTGGATGCTCCCTGCTCAATGGTAACTTTGTTATGAAGACACAATTTTGTGTTGCTTCACAGGAGAGCTGTAAATTATGGTGGTGGGTTGGAGTTGATCTTAGGAGGTCTTGCTCCACACAATATGGTGGTCTCTTGACCCAAGTTATTTCTTTAACTGTACGATGGGGTTTAGAAAAATAAACGTCAATGGAAAGATGAGAGAAATGGGAACAAGAATAAGCACTACATGTTCCTGGTCTGTGTACAGGCGTCACAGAATTGAGCTTACAAAGATAGTACGGTAACAGAAACCTCTATGGGTAACCAGCCATCTGCTTTATTAGGAATATGACTGGAGTCGAGCATGAACATTTAACCTGGGACTAACAGAAACCAATTTCTTCCTTTTCTTGTTCATCTACCAAAACCTTTGACCAAGACGCATTTACTTGGCCCTCTTTCAAACTTCTACATTTCTTGGCAGGAGTTCTTACTTTATCCGTAGCAGTACAGGCTACAGACCTGCATAATACTGAGTAGCTGACACAGGAGGGCATGGACTGCCCTTTGTTTCCTCTGGATGTTGCTCTCATAAAAATCATAGAGCAAACACTGAGCCGCTTGCGTAACTTCTTAAGTGCCAGTGGTTACGCTGCAGAGACATGCAGTCAAACCACTCTCCCCGGCAGCACACTCCAAAGTACAGCATCGTTTTCAGGCCTGCTGGAAACACGCCAGGCTTTTGGTGAGCTTTACGTATGCTGGGGCATGACCCCGGGGTAAGGCTGTGTGAATATATTGCCTGCAGCGTTCACTAATTCTGATGGTTTCAGCCCTTGTGATGCAGTGACTCATTTCTTTGTGTGCATGCACATGGCAGGTAATGCTCCTAAAGCTCTTCTTATGGTTTCTGATGCGGGTTGATACATGACTTGTTAATGCCAGTGTCCCCTCTTCATGACACTGCTTTTGGAAAGTATTGTTCTTTAAAACAAATTTCATTTTCATTTTGATTACCACATCTGATCTCCTTGCTTGTGTTGCCCTCCTAGACCAATATAAAACACAAAATTACTCTTTCACTACGGAGAAGAACTGTCTTTAATAGTTTTTTGTGTATCCCATAGCTTTCCCACTTCCACAATACAGTTGTATTTTGGAAAACCACCCCCTTATAATTACATGCTAGGATTTATATAAAAGATTATGAGAATACCATTTGGATTGTTTGAAACAGGTGTGGGAATTCATGTTTGTCTGTCTGTGCAAGTACCTTGCTGGCAATTTCTTGATGTCCATATTGTCATCATCACTCAGTGTCACCTACTGTTCGCCTTCCTCTAAACCCCACGGAGAGCTTTTCTTGAGGTGGGGAATCTGCGATGAGGAGGAAATGGCAGTGGTCTCGTCAGATGTCAAACGTGCATCACTTTTTCCTTACCCACAGCAGAACTCACAAGTGAAGGCTGTGTAGAAGAACAATTTAGCCTGAAAGCGTATTACACAGTAAGCCTAACCCATCTGCAGCAGGGGACTGATAGGCATGTTACATCAAGGGGAGAGCCTGCAGCATCTAGCAGAAATCATGACAGCCATAGTGGTGCTGCCATGTGTGAGAGACACTTCTTGGGGAGACTTCCTCTGGCTTCCCCTCAGGTTAGAGACACATGTGGAACTAAGGGTTGAGCCACAGCGTGTGTGACTTTGGGCTTCAAAGACTAGCTCTGTCCCCAAATACCAAGATCATATAATAACACCTACCAAATCTTATTTATAATTTTGGTTCTTAAACCATGGGTGTGTGGAGAGAAATGATTGTACGTAAGTGACTTCATGCAACTGTGAAAGAACAGAAGCAAGCCTTTATTTCCCTGTGCTCATAATATTCCAAATAGAGCGACCTTTGCCACCGTCAGAGATCGTATAGGACACACAAGAAACCAGCTGTAGGCATGAAAACCAAGAAAAAGTTTTCAGTAAGACCCAGAATCAAAACCAAATAACTTGTATGAAACTAAGACTGTGAGTCTTAAACATAAATCTTCCACTACTGATACTAACTGAAAACATTGTTTTGTCAACAGAAGGGCTTACCCTGACTTGGGTAAGCCTTGACTCTTTACTTACCCTTAACACTGGCAGAGTAAGTGTTTTAAGCACCCATCAGCTTTTACTATTTAATTGCCTGTGTTTATTAAGCCAGTGTTCAAAGTTCAGATACTGATTCTGTCACAGACATAAAAATATTCAATTCTACTGGCAGTTTATTCAATATTCAGAAGTGACCATACAGCAATAATTAAAATAGCTATGCAACCATGTATATAAATACTCAGACAGTCTAAACACAGCTGCATTTGTAGGTACTTGCTCTATGAATGAGAAGCCAAAACATTTTATTCCAGTTTTTAATGATGTTATATTTCAGTGCCTGTATTCCAAAACTCTTCCTTGGAAATTAAGTCATATTCAGAAAAAGTCTCACATCTGTATCACATCTTTCTAGTTTGAAAGATGGTGGGATGAGCTGATCTTGTTGGGATTTAAATTTCCACTGTCAGTAGATCTAGCATGAACCTAGTGACAGAAATTCAGCTGATGTACCTCACCAATAGCTGATTCTGTAGGATTTGATCCATGGGACATGCTAGTATAATATTCCTAGTAAATATTAGGACTCCTGGTAGTAGTTTGAGTTACAAAACAAGCAAATGCAAAACCAAGACATTTTGCAACCTCTGTCAGTCATCGCTTTTAGGGAGGAACTGTTGCAGAGGAGTTGAGCTCAGCTGTGTTTTATAGTGTCTCTTCCACGTCAATACTAGAAAAAACAAAAGTGTGCTGCAGCAAGCTTTTCAAAGTACCCAACTTTGGCTTTGAAATTTCTGTGCAGTGAACTGATTGCATCAGAGTGTGGCCTGGTATTGTAGCTACTCGCCTCACAGTGCTGGCCTGCAGAAGCACTCACAGGAAGACCTTGTGAGAAAGGAGAAGTTGTTTAAAAGTCCTGTGCTTCCTTCCTTCCTCTGTTGGGCTGCTGTAGTAGTATCTAAGTCCTGCTGCATACTTTGGGGTTTGTTTGATTTTCTTTGTACTTGCCTTGCTGAGGGTTATGTAGAAGGACTCAGAAGAGACGAGACTTGGAGCTCACCTAGAAAGTGTAACAAAAATAGTGGATGCTGCATGAAGGGGTTTGAAAGGGATGGATCCTGAGCAGTCTGGTGGATGTGTGGAGGCTGCTACCAATGCAATAGTAGCATGGTATCTTAGCATGTGTATTGCACAAGCTTTGAAAAGGAACTTGTGAGAGAAAGCAAAGGGACCACATGCATAATGAAACTATGTTATGAGTAACGAAAGTACCACCTAGCCTGTGGGCCTCCCTTTCTCCAGGAGCTGTTTGAGCCTTCATTTCCTTGTATCTGTATTCTGTGACTGGACACTGTTTCACTTCCAGGCCTGTTCAGAAAATCTTCCCTTGTTGGTGGCTCAGAGCATCTCACATGTGGATATTGCCACCATGTTCACTGTGGTGACTTACTGAAGCAGCACGTTAGCTAGGTCCAGCCTAGTGCCAGTACTTGCCCAGAGACGTTGAGGCTGGGTAGGGGTAAATCAAGATGGAACAATTAGGAGATTAGATATGGCAGAGCTTAGGAGACACTTTAGATGTCCTTGGGGCAACAGAAGAAAGGTGGAAACAAGTGCTTCTGTTGCTCTGATGAGTGCTGCCTCTCTGACTCTACCCACTCCCTGCCAGCATCCAGTCTTGCTTTCCAGGGCTTTGACAAATAGAAAACTCAGCCACCTGGATATCCTTCCTGTATCTTCTGGACTTCATGCATATCATCTTTTTCTTTAACTCTTCAGAAATCAGTTGCAGCTGTACAGTTCTCCTTTTGCTCCTCTTACATTCCCTACAGGTGCTCGCCAGGGCCAGCACAGTTCCAGCAATGGGATTCGATGAGTGACAGCTTTTCTAGCAGACAGCCCACTAACCAGACTCGTATTGTGATTTTGTGGTTAATTTCTAAGAAAATACTCAGAGACGTAATTTTACCTCAGAAACATGAACAGAAACATTGTACTATCTGTACCAAATTTACCACCTTCTTGTCTTTTTGCTTTAGATGAGCTTTGTACGAAAAAGATAGTCTTTCTTGGTAAAGGACTATGTCTTAAGTTTATTAATGAGTGTAAAGTCTGGTCTTCTTGAAATGTTAGTGGGTTAGAAAGGCTAAGTTCTCAGAAGGAAGGGGAAAAGCTAAAAGGCTCATCTGCTAAGAAATTAATTTGTGGTTTGGAGGAATTCTAGAATTGTGTGTGGCGATAAAGCATGGGATGAAGCCTAAAACACAATATTCCAGTAAGTTGTTTTGAAAAAAAACTTTTAAAAAATTGTACCAAAAAAATCACCATGTCCATTTATTAAGGATCAGCCCTATCTTCTAGCAAATTTGCTAATTGTCCTTTTAAAAAATTAAACCAGTATGGTTTCCTCTCTTCTTGATCTTTCTTCAGTTCAACTTACTGTGGCTGTTACTAGGACAAACTCTGCTAAGGATGTTTTGTGTGAAGTTATAACGTATCACTGATACCTTATCATTTATACAAATTGGATTTCTCTCAATCACTTCTGTGCTCACCATAAGAAATTGAGTCTTGACTTCAAAGACATATCAGAAATTAAATAGCAGCGGGCTGATGTGCCACCATTTGGTTTTTTGTGTCCAGTGTTTTTTTTTTTTTTTTTACATAGATGCAGTGTGATAAGAAATCTTTTAACTGAACTTTATGTAAGTCATTCAACTTAATGTCAAGGGTCTGATTTGTAGAGGCTACTCTAGTCCCTTTCAGACCCATCTGGAAAGTTGCTATGACAGAGAAGGTAGGGATTTCCCCATCAATGGAAGTCCCCACATGATGATGAAGCAAAGCTAGACCCTTGAAGATGCCTTTTGTTTAGAGGATGTGAAAAATTTTCCCTTCTGACATATCAGCTCCAGGAAAATCATTATATGCTGTCATTATCTCTCTCATTTTCCTCATATAATTAGGGAACTGGGTACGTTACAAATGGGCACAGAGGACACTTTTGCTTGCCTGCTTGCTTCAGTGGTGTGCCTGGCATAGATTATTCAGATCCAAGTCTTCAATGACGTAGTATGTAAGAGTAAAACCAGTACGTCTCCAGTTGTATAAATTTGCCTTCATTTTCTGTACTTATATGAAAAGCATGTATTGGTATAATTAATAAAAGTAAAGGACAGAATATAAGGCTACACTAAAGCTGAAAATCCGCGTTCTCTTTCCAAAGTAGAATTTGTTGCTAATATTTGCACATAACCAACTTAACAAAGATGCAGTAGCCATTTCCCCCTACGTTTATATAATGTGTATTTCCTTCATGAGAGGTCCAAAAGCTTGACACATTGACTGGATATAAACCAAAAAACCACCTTGAACTGAAATCAGTGTGTCTCTACTGGTTCTGTGACCTTGGATCTTCCCTGGCTGCCTAGTGGAATCGTACACGCTTCTTACAGAAAAGACTTTTCCCCAGCTGGAACTGTAGGTCTTCAGTTTTTATTTGTAGGGCTCATACAATTTCCTTTCTAAACAATTCCATTCCTTCTCTCCCGTTATTAGAAAAGTTAATTTCATGGAGGGCACTTGGAACACTCAGTTTCCACCAGTTTTCACAATATTGCAAACATGCAGTAAGGTCAATTTAGGAGTTGCTTGGCAAATTTGAAAGTAATCATCTCGCATTTATGTAGCTCCATTCATTACCAGCAATCTAAAGGTTTAGCAAAGGATGACAAATTATATTTATTGTGCTCAACAATGGTGTCCAGCCAGCTAGAGAAGAATGTTATGAATGAAATTGAAATGCAATTTCAGCTTTATTTCAAGGTGATTTCAGTTAGTATTTGATCCAGTTAGAATCTGTTCTACTGGGAATCCATTATTGATGGTTTGAATTTGACCACTGCACTGACCTTTACAGCCTACATTTGCCAAAACTGCTAGAAGATTCCTGATGCGTTTTCTCTCCTTCACAGGGCAGTTAGCACGGTGTTTTCAGGTCTTTGTCCCTGAGGGAAAGTTGACTCAGCGACAAGGGTGCTCCTATACAGGTCCTAAAGATGCGCTTGTGTTTTGGCTTGCTTAGCATCTCCCATCCAGATATGAACAAGGTCCAAGGCTGTGGTATGGAATTATTAATGAACGGTTAGTTTCACTGTGAAAAGTGCTCTCAAGCAAGAGGAACATATTCTACCAACATTTTCTGGTAGCCCACAGCACCCACATCCTCTGTGAGAGGCAATAGGTAATGAGGATGATAAAGGCACCACATGCGTTTTCTGAAACTCGCAGGTCAAGACGAGGTTAGTAATTATAGAAAACTCCTAAATGTTACTGTTCAGTTTCCCAGTCTCTCTTGGTCTCAGGAGAATCCCTCTGCCCCCTACCCAGCCTCTCTTCTTGAAGGGCATGTAAAAGGTTCTGAACAAAATTTTATATTTATTTTATGGTATCTGAATGACTCCATCAGTCTAGTGTTTGATATAATTACCTTACTATACTCTTGTGATAGACAGTTTTTTCTTGCATTACGCTGAGCACAGAGGTGATTCAGGTTGCCCAGCGTTGTTCAGATGGAGTGTTTGGCAAAAGAGGAGCTGAGCAGCTTTGGGTATCTTGCAAGTGTCACAAATTTGCGATGATCTTCATACCATTCTACGCTTTCCTCCAGGTTCTGAGAGGGAGCTAATGGGAAAAGAGCAAAATGCAGTGTGGCAAAGAAAAGTTTCTCAGGGGTCAGTCAAAAAGCAAGGATGATACTGATTTGGCAGTGAAGAGAATAAAGCGGCCCTCCTGCGGATGGTTTTCTTTTGCCTCTGTGTGCTGTGAAGAATCTGCTCATGCTGATTTCTGCATAGAAATTGTGTGGTATTCCTTTAAACGGCTGTCATTTTCTGCTGTGCTTTCCTGTCTGAAATCAACATCACTGCAGCCCTGCTACAACAACTAGATAGACCGATATTTTATATCAATAGCAAATGGTTTGTGTGCACCCGAACAGTGCTAACAGAATTCCTTTAGGAGATGTTTGGCATGAGGATGAAGGAAAAGCATATTGTGCAGGTATCACACACATTTTAGAAAACAGTACGCTGCTTGGTTACTTTCATCTATGTTTGCCTTCAATATTTCAGGGGAACAAGAAAACAAATATTCAACGATACCTGAAGTGAGGCCAGTTTTGGTTGGAAAGGACTGTGACTTGTTTTTCCCACAGGCTTTTTTCCTGCTGGTAGTTTCTGGGACTTTCCCTTCCTGGAAAGTTGTTCTCTGTGGCTTGCAGCTCATGGCACACTATCTCTCCAGTGCCCATCTGTCACTTTCAGGAGCTAAGCCAGCTTTTTGCTTTGTCTCACTACTCCCACTCAGGAAAGTTTTCAGAGCAGAGCAAAGTTGCAGATATAATTGCAGGGGGGTCCCTTTCCTTAACTGAGCACAGCACTAGAGATTTTCCATGCTTTGGGTGTGGGTACAAACGCTTTGCACAGTCCAGTTGACAGGTCCAGTGTGGCCACTCAGGGAAACAGAGAAGGTGGCTTTCTTCTGTTGGTTCTGTTTGCAAGGTGTCAGCCTTCCATGTGGAGATGCTTGTGTCTGTTTTTGCACTTTTGTTCAAGTGGCAAAAAACACTGACCAACCCTCCCATGTTGCCACACAGCTACTTGTTTGCCAGAGTAAGCAACACACTGTGGCTAGTCAAAGAAAGGTTCACCTGTCTGAAGTCTGAAAACAATTCCTTGTCTGTTGCTTACAACTGGCAGATGCCTTCTGGAGGAAATCAGGAACAGGGCAAGGGAGATCTCTGGGAATTTGCCCTTAGAATAGTGTGAGTTGTAGAGGGGGAAGCAGAGATGGTGGAGAGGACGAGTCAGATCTGTGCAGGGGCTTTGGTGTAGCAGCATTAGACTACGAGCAGCTTCTGGTTTCACCCGTGACTGTGCTACCCTGGGCAGAAATTATTTGAAGTTATATCGTAAGCATATTTGATTAAAACTATGCAACAGTTATTCTTCTATGGCCGTTAGTACCCAGGCTTGCTGCCTATGTGCTACAGATCAGCGTGGTGACAACAGCCTCTGCCTGTGTGTCAGCCTAACCAAAAAGGTGCGTTTTGATGGCTGACTCTTCTGAAGGGCTTGACTTGGGTAATCCCCTGAGGTAAACCAAAGCATGGCTATTTGGCAGAATTTCAGCCTGGTTTGGGGGTATTTTTCACTGAGATTTTGGATGCATTCACAATCCACATTGCAGCAAGACTTCAGGACAGGGACTATAAACAGCTCACAGCTGAAAAGGCTTGGCATGAATACCTGTGCATCAATCTTGATGCACTACCTAGTACAAATAAGAGTTATGTTCCTTTGCCATGGATTAAGTATTTCATTGATGTGAGTAAAGTGATGTCCAGTCTCTAACTGAAATTCATTTTACTGCTTTATTGACTTTAAAAAAGAAGTTTCTGAGTGCAAAATAGCAAAAATAATCTATCTTTCTCTACACAGAATTTTTTTTCCTTCTAGGATTTTTGGTTACATGATTGATTTAAGTTCATTTTTTCTTTGGTAATGAAGCTACTATTAAACTGTATTATCTGTGCATGCAAAAAAGAGAATATTAGAGATGAGATTCACAGTCTTCTTCATTTTTAATTTCTTTAATTTTTGTAGTCTTCACATAAAAGTCAGTCCCTGATTTAGATTATGACAAGATATATTGACAGACACCCACAGGAAACTATTAATATAGATTTTTTTTTTTCCCCCTATGGTTCTTTCTCACTCATGCCTTCTTAAAATAGGGGGAGAAAGTAATAACTTAGCATGAGTTAGTATCTGTGGCATAAGGATGTAGTAGAAGATTTTTATCTCAAGATGCAGTGTAGAGACAAGGAAGGAAGTGGGACGCCAAGTGAGAAGCTCCAGGATCTGATTCAGTTATAAGTCCAGATAGGAACTTCAGTGTTTGAATCTTCATTTCATCCCTAACGCAAGGGAAAAGGCAGAACTGGAATTATGGTTGAAAGAATTCATACTATGTAATGTGCATCCACTGAATTGCAGCTACAAAATTTACCTTCAAAGCAATGATCCAAAGAGTATTGGTTGCACTACTGCAGTGTAAACAAAAGATGTCACTATGAGACGCAAAAACTGTTGAGCTAATTACAGATCGTTCTGAAACTATTCAGATCATACCAACATGATATAATAATGATTATTTTTAGTTTCTTTCTTTCAACAAAAGGAAACCACTGAAGACACTCTATGAAACTACTTTATGGGAAAAAAACCCCAAATTTTGATTTACAAAGCTCCCTTCTTGATAGGAATGTTTATAGAAATGCTTCCAAGTTCCTGTAAATGCCCCCACGTTTCACACATCATATCATGTGAAGCTGTTCTTGACCCTAAAGATGATGCGGGTGAATCATTAAACCAAAACGAAAGAAGAACATGGAGAATAGAAAGTTTGTGAATTGTGAAGACAGAACATAGTACAGAGTGGAACAAAAGGGGAAGTTGCAAAGCAGCAGATACTAGAGGAAAAATAACACCAAAGGAAGAGAATATTTCCTGCCCTCATCCATGTTTTGGTGGGGTTAAACTTAAATGCAGCAGAACAATGTCTGGTACAGTATGGATCTCATTTTTCATGATCCCATTGAGGATCCTCTTGCCTCTTCTGGAAGTAGGACTGGATTCATGTGTTGTAATCAGGCTAAGCAGCTGGGCAGCATTTTTCACAAAAGGAGCATCATTAACAACAAAGCTGTACCTGCAGACACAGCCAGACTTCCTCCAAGGTCAGATGGATTGGCCTGCCCTGGCCTCTTGTTTTGAGTTGCCTCCTCCGGAGACATCCTGGGCTGAATCTGAGAACCGTTACATGGGATAACTTTCTCTTTTCCTGCTTTTCTGAGATGTTCAGCTCTTCTCCCTGCTTCCCAAGTGTGATAAAGCAGAACTTGGTACGCAGGTTTTCCTCAGTCTTTATTGAGGTCAAGCTCCCGGAAGCCCAGGCTATTTTCTCAAAACCAGTCTTTAGAAGAAGCGTCCTGTCTGCATGTGTGATACTCTTTATTTCTGCTTCCACATCCGTCTAGGTATCCTCTGCTAAACTATCATGATTCTTGTACATATTTGTCAGTATTTGCTTTTTGGCTTTATTTTCAGAAGTGTGAGCACAAGAAATTCCTTGTCCCTCCGTTAGTCCCTTGGGGAATGTCTTCAAGGCTCAGTACAACTGCAGACTTGCATTCGTTGTGCCTGTCTGCGAGCCCTTGTCTGCTCTGGGGAACTTCCCCACTTAGGGGGAAACCCACATTCAGCCACAGCTGGGCGAGTCCCAGGCAGCTGGACAAGAGGAGGGAGGGGTGTAAGGGACCTAGAAATTGCTTCAGAGAGACAAAGGCATCTGTGCAGGCAATCTTCAGTGCACACCAGTAGACATAACTGGACTTGGAAGACCTTTAGGCTTGAGAACTAAGCCTACTGGTTGTTCCATGATGAAACAAGCTGGCCACCTTGTTTGGAAACAGTAAGTTTGGAAAGTTGGTGAGAGCAGATTGTGGAAAGTGATAGGAATTTTTGCCTGATACAGCACTGGGGAAAAGCTGAATAAACGTGTCAGGATTTTACCAGACGAAAGAAGAAGAGACCTCTGATGTCTGTGGATTTAAAAAATAAAATTTCTAGATCCCAGCTAGTTGAACGTAAGCTTTCTGGGTCACAAACTTGGTAAGACGTTATGCAGGGAAGACATCTATACGTGTGTGAATACACGGGCAGGCACAGTGCAATAGAAAGCAGTCTGTGGAGCTCAGCTGCTTGTGAATATATCTAGAAGCTGAACCCATGCTTTCAATATTTATTTTCAGGTCCAGTTTGGATTACTGGCATTACACCTTTGATCTAACATATCACTAAGTCAAGGTGTGGACATCATCCTATGCCGTGCTTAGGATGGGAACTTATATATACATTTGCCTCCATTCAAGTAGTTTCTTCTGTGAGAACAACTCAGAAGAAGAAGTCTTTTTGAACCTACCCAAACAAGTGGAACTTTTTCAATATTTTTTTTTCATGGGATCTTTGATCCAGAATGTAATTTTCTAGCTGAATAACAATGGAAATGTTAGTGATTTGATCATGCTGTAGATGAACGATTACAAAGAGCATAGTCCTGGCTTTTTTTCCCATCTTATGAAAACTGTAAGAAAGGGGAGAGCAGAATATGTATTAAGAAATATTCAAATGTTGATAAAATTGTTGATCAATTTTGGATCCGATAAAAACTTCCCTGAAAGGTGAAAAACACAGATTTATTTTATTTTCCTTCCCTTGGCAGCTCCTTAAACAAACCAGCTATGTCACTCAGCAGGGCAGTGTTACATTAATTATAGCATCTCACACAACATTTAATGAGAGTAAACCCATTCATTTAAATTCAGAAAAAAATCTGAAAGTGAAATTACTTCTGTTTCTCAAGAAGCTTGTATAATACGTAGAATTTCTGTTTCTTAAGCTATTTCTATCATAGCCACCTTTTCCTAAAATTTCTCTATATAGTAAGCTTCCTTTTACATGATTTACAGGTTACATGATATATTTATAGATGTTCTTTGGTTGCCAATTCACATTTTTATTTTCTAGCAATTTTAGGATGTTTCTCCCTAGTTGTCCTTTCCAATTACACTATTGTAAAATCTTATATATAGGCCAAGAATCTGCACTGGTTAAATAAATCTCTGCACGTAGGAAGCCTTTTTTTTTGGGTCATGCAACAGCAGGATCACCTCACCTGGCACTCATACTGCATTCCAGGAAGGGCACATGTAGACATTTCTGCAACGTACAGGATGCTGATTTATAAAAAAAAAAGGATTTTTTAAAAATCTGCTCAGATGTAATTGTTACAGTGCTCATCAAAGCTCTTCATTTGTACTGTATTTATTTATTGTTTATGGATTTCCCAGGGTGTCCAGACCTGAAAAATGTATGTTATGTGGTGTTGTGCCTGGAAATTGGAGTAAAACTGATTTGCAGTAGGCTTTGTACAAAGCACGCTTTGCCATCGTAGCAGATTCTTTACAACACACTCATTTTACTTGACTGTGGTTGAATAAGAGAGCTACTGATGCATCTACTCTAGTAAATAAGTATGATTAAACTGTATAATTTCATACACAATCATCTGCATTATGCAAGAATTTACAAATCCTAGCTAGGATATATTAGAAGCAAATTTTGTTTGGAAAACGTGTAATTTACGGACGCGTTAGATTGTTTAGGAATACTGTAGAGTACCCTAGCATTAATACAAGGACAATGTATTATTTCTTACTTTGTCTATAGCTTGCATATATTTCTATTAAAATTAGAATTTTTACTCAGGTACCGCAAACCTCATTGCTATGAAGGTGCTTCTCTCCTCGTAGAACTTATAATCTAAGAGTAACCTCAAAAGATAACAGAGGAACAGAGTCTGGTAAGGAAGAGGGAACTTGGATCGATCTCATTATAGCATAATTTTTTAGGACTTACAACAAAGGAACATTTTAAAGGAAAATGTGAGGGTGCACATAAGTAGGATAAGATGTCCTGGTTTGGGGTAAAATGAACCAATTTTCTGTTTTACAATTTTACTTTCTTAGCTGGGCCTCTTCTAACTAACTAAACTCTGAAATTAATGGCACACTGTTCAGAGAACTGTTCGTCTCACAGTGATAAGACCCAATTATACCAAGGAACGGTATGCAGGGAGGCCCTTGTTTATCCTTATTGCTGGAACAACCAAGGTCAGGTAATTTTGTTATTTGCCTGGTGGAGAGTCGGAAGCGGAAGCGTTGAAGGGTCCCACCTGCAAGGAGGAGCGGACAGGACAACTGACCCAAAAACTGAACAACAGGGGTATTCCATCCCATCTGCATCATGCTCAGTATAAAAGCTGAGGGATTAAAGGGTCAAGCCCTTTTTCCCCTTTTCCTCTTTCTCCAATGGCTGACGTCCGAGGAGGGCCCTGCCTGTTCGTCTGCCTTTGATCCCGATCCGAGCGTTCCTGACTCCAGATTTGGAATCCAGCTCCTGTTGATCACCAAGTCCAGTCTGGGACTTTTCCTGAAGCCTGCTGGTGACGTGGTCGTCATCCTGGGAGCTTAATACGGTTTTGTATATACTGCATACTTTTTTTTCCTGCCTTTTTTTTTCTTCTTGTTTTTATTAAAGTAGTTTAGTTTTTCTAAACTCCTGAATCTCTTTAATTTCTCCCTCTTTTTTTTTTTTTCCTAAAAGGGGGAGGGGAGGATCATCCTTTTCTGATTTGCTCAGAACCACGACATAGGAGAAAATGCAAAGGTGTTGATCTCAAAATTGGACAGGTATCACAAGTTATTTGGAAAGATCCTCTCATACTCAGCATTACAAGAGCAAACAACACCATAAGTAGACTGAGACGGGGCTACACAGAGACAGAAGACTGGTATGGGTTATAGTTAATATGATAAAAACCAAGAATAAGAGATGTCTCAAGAATAGAGAACAAATCAAATTATCAAGGTAGAAAGTTTGTCTTTGCTGATACATTTGCACGGTGAAAGGCTGTGTTGCCAAAGCTAGAAAAAGAAATTACTGGGGGAGAATGATTAACCATATGAAGCTTATAGTGATGATGACACATCCACAGAGAGTTGTCAGAAAGACGGGCTGAATTGTTAGCTTGGCTAAAATGATTCATGCCTAGAGTGGAAATGTGGATTTGTAAGTCATGAGCATGAAGTTGTTAAATGCACCAGGGGAGTGATTATTCAGAGATAAGAGGTAGAAGGAGACAAGGGAACCAAACCCAGGGTCTGACAGAACATCCTGTCCCTCTCGGAGTGCTGGAGTGGAATAAAGCTGCCTCCACATCGTTTTGTGAGCTGTTGCAGAAGGCAGAGGAGAATTAGGAGAGAGTGGAGACCCTGAAGCCAATGAGCGTCAAATTTTCAGAAATGACATTGTGGTTGTGTCAGGAACAACTGGTGGACCAAGAACAGAAAGCCTGCAGTGCTGGAATTGTACACTTCGGCTAAGAATAAGTCACTACAGACTACGGTGAAAGTAGTTCGGTCAAATTCAGTTGCCAGGAACTAACTGGAGGAGGCTTGAGAAGTAATTAATAAAATGACTCTAGATAGTGCACTTACACTTGCCATGTTCAACACCCCTGGAGTATCTGAAATCATTAGTCAGGTTTATTTGCTAAGTGAGACCACATTGCAAAACAGTTCTAAAACACAGCTCTTCTGTGTTCCAGGTATAAAGTCTGCAGGACTCAGCTGTAGCCAGTTAAGGGAGAAGACTGGTAGTATAGGCTGAATTAGTTGAAAGAAATGAAAATGCACATAAAGAAAAAACTGAGTAGCTGGTTTGGTAAAAAAACCAAAACTCAACCCAAACCAAAAAACTCACTAATGCAATGCAAACTAGTCAAAACAAACCCAAACTAATAAATATACATAGTGAAAAGGAAGAAAAGTAACAGAGACATTGGAAATTAACAACTAGAAACAATTGATAGAATTAAGACAAATTTTAAAAACAACAGGAAGAGCTATGTTAACATTGCACTGATTTTGAAGAGGCAAATTTGCTGCTTATGTTTGTATCAATTTCTTGTATGTGCATATTGGCCATAACTTTAGGTATTTTACCTTCTTAATAAAAATTATATTGACCTGCTCCCTAATGAATCTTATTGCAAAAGAGATAAGAGCATAAAATCTGTAGAAGCAGCAGACTTAAGGATATAACACAGCGCAGTTATTTCTGTTGGAAGGAGAAAGAGACAGATAGGAAAAAAGGTTAGGAAAGAGAGGGAGTGATGCAAGGAGGTGCAAAATAGACCAGGAGCTGGAATAGGGAAGGATCGTGACAGCAAGAGTGGATGTTAAATGAGGAGAGCAGATAAAAACTTTTACTTGTGAGGGGAGGAAAAACTGAAGAAAAGGCATGAGCAAATGTAAGCTAAAGTGAAGGGGAAAATCACAGCATATTTAATCAGTTATCACTTGAAAGAAATTGGTGGCTTCTGGTATGATTTAGCACATATTCTGCAACATCCTTAAAGTTCTCAACCAGAAAGGAGACCCATTCTGTTAGACACTAAATATCTGTAAGGAAGGACTCATCTTAACACTTTCGTCCCGCTGGGCTTTTTTGGGTGAAAGCAACCTTTCTACAACTATCTTATTTCTGCTCATAAGCTCTAGTTCTAAGTTTACATTTTTCTTTTCCTTTTTTTAAGATTAATTTTTTTCTGTTCACTCTCCAACTCTCACTTTATGAACGTACCCTCACATATTAGAAAGTTCTTTTTATGATCATTACTGGAACAAGTGATCTTTCTATACAGAAACATAGTGAAGCTATCTTTCATATTGTCTTTCTAAAATGGTATCAAGAAGCTGCTGTCAGTATGGGTTCAGTCTGCTTCAGTCCTGTAAATTTTGTCTCAATTGCCTGTGGTAAAAGATAACTTTTTTCCTTCCTTATTCAGACTAAAAGTCTTTTGGAAATCACCAGAAGATTTGTTTGAACACAGTCTGTATCTCAGATACAGAGATAACATTTTAGAGCTAACTTCAGGGTGGAAGACAAAAAGAATAAATCTGAATGATGAAATGAAACTACTTGGAACACTGCAAGACAACAAACAAAAAAATAACGTTTTAAGTTCTAATTGGAATGTACCCAAAACCAGCAAAATGTTTCAGTCAGGAGCAAAGGGTGAGAAAGGCTTTGGGAAGTTCCAGCAAAAGCTGAGATTTGATTAAGGGTAATCTTGAAGTTCCCCCACCCACATATGTCACCTGATATTCAAAAATATGCACAGAAAACAGAAACTGTATGGAAGATTTTAGTTTCGGCTGCATTTCCTAGCCTTACTTACAGGACCAAGATGAAATGACTAAAGTTAATCTCGTTGGTTCTCTTAAAAAGTGGGATTCTCTTCTGAAAGGCTGTAGCAAAAGGGAAGATGTATTTCTTAAAAAGCTGCCCTTTAAAAAATGAAGCTGTAAAACCTGTTGGTGTTTTTCATAATTTCTGCTTAAATTCCTAGTTTCATTCATAAGAGTGGATGTCCAGTTACGTTTTGGGAATGTGTAATAAAATGTATTCCTGGCTGCAAAGATGTGAAGATCAGCATAAGCAGATGGAGACGGGTCAGAGGGAGGAAATAGTGTTATCCCTGTTTTCCTGAGGTACAGTTTTAAACAAAGCCTTTGGATATGTTTACCCTTTATACTTCAATAGGTAAATAAATACCAAAAGTAGCTTTAAATAAGGAATGCTACTTTCACAATGTAAATTAGATTTTTCGAAGCTTCATGTCAATTAGTTCTAAACTACTCTTGTCCCTGAACTAATTCATATGAAGCTCTGCACTGCAGACCTACTAAAATGCAGGAAATAACCCCAAATTTTATGAATCTCAAATCCAGCATCTTTGCTACCACTCTTCCTATCCTCCAGTAATAAAGATGGGATGTGAGAACTGGAAGGACAACTAAGATCATGGGATTAATTTTCATTTTTAGCTTACATAAATTATCTTTTTTAATTAACTGAGGAGATGAACTCTTATAACAAAAGAAAAAAATACTGGAAACAAAAAAAAATTTGTGATACTGTAGAATATCTTACATGAGTCATCAAAGATTGCAGAAAAAAACCCCCACAAAAATACGTGTAAAAGTGGCTAGAATACCAAATATAAAACTCAGTCTGGATGCTTATCTTACATCCCCAGTAAGAGAAAGGAAGGGATGAGTGTAAGAGATTTGATGTACAAACTGCAATGTTTAGATACTGCTTGAATATGTAGGTTTACAGAGCTATGTAAGTAAATGATGGCACGTAACAATGAGACTGAGCTGAAGATGTTTGTATTGTCTTGATGACTGAGACTGTGGAGAAGGTTTTTAGGAGAAAGGCTTAAAGTTCTGTGTTGTCTTTAAAGTTGATGGCTAGACACCATGAGAAAATACCAAAATAGGTCGTTCATTAAGATGGCAGAGGAAAGGACCAGGTTAAAAAACTGTGAAAGGCTGAGGCTGGCAAGGGAGAGATACAGTATCTGTGTTTTTACGTGAGAACCCTTAGCGGTAAGTGATATAAGGAAAAAAGAAGCAGAATCATTGAGTCTGAGGCTAATTGAGGTTGGAAGGGATCTCTGGAGGTCACTTAGTCCAAACTCCTGCTCAAAACAGGGAGCATGTCACAGTCAGATCAAGTTGCTCAGATCTTGCCCAGTTGGGTTTTGGTTACACACAGTCTCTCTGGGCACCTGTTCAACTCCTTAACCACCCTCCCTGTGACCAGCTGTGAAACTCTAGAGGATCGTGTTGGATACTGGAGAATGGTACAATCATTAATTTCAAAAGGATGATTTCAACATTAGGATGAAGTGCCAGAAATTGTTAGTGAATGAAGTTTCAGGACTGACAGGTCAAAAGAGATTTTGTATCAGCCCTTGAAGTATGGCGCAGAAAGAGTCAAGAGTTTTCTAAAAAACGTCTATGAGCTCTAGAGATAAGAGAACTTAAGTTTTATTTACACTGGTAGATAGTAAATTCTTACGTGATTTTGCAGATGTTATTTCTTTTGGTGGCTGACCTGCCCATATTTCTAACCCAGCTTTATGTTCCCTGCTGTCTGAAATGTTCATGGTCAGAGAACTTTCCTAACATATGCTCTCAGGAATGAGAGCCAGCATTAAAAAGAAAGATTTAATTTAGCCAGAATGCCATCAACAATGAGTCTTCTGTTTGGAGGTTCTTTTTGGCTTTCATAATAAAAGATGAAATGCCTGACAGCATGCAATCATCACCCAAAACCAAATTAAAATGATTTTGGTGGAAGCAGAGTTAGGTTGACACTTTGTGGTTTTGAAAATTCTACCTGTAGATGGCAATTGAAACTACTCAAAATATTAACTGTGATGGAAAAAAATTCAGAAGAAATAATATTTGAGACTGAGAGTAATGCTGTGTACTTGTGTAGGTGTCGGACCAATTCAGTTTTCCCACCTCTGTGCCACACACATCGAGTGACAGCCTGACCACAGCGACGCACAACTGCTTTCTTATCAAAGGGGCCACGAAGTAATAAAACAATAGCTTGAAGGCCACAAGCACACAAAACCCGAGCAAAGCACGTAGCAGACTTCCAGATAAACAGCAGCCTGGACGTTTATTCAGCTCGTAAGTAAAATTTATAGGAGAAGTAGTACATTTCAGGTCCTAGGGAGAGAGTTGCACCTTGTGTAAATTCTAGATCACCTGCTGGAGAGAAGAGCCAGGGCCAGTTTAAATGTGACTCTGTTCTGAAGACACCGGGGAAGAATTCCACTTTCTGTAGGAACAGCTGACATCATCACTTGCATTGACGACCAGAAAAGGGGTTTTCCCCTAATTTTATCTTTACCCAGCTTGTAGTTGTGACCAACTAAAAGAGGCAATATGTGATTCAGTTCTGTGTGAAAAAGCTGTCTTTTGAGGCGAGGACTTCCACAGCTTGATTCAATATGCACAGGAGCATTTTCTTTCTTCCCCATTATATTCCAGTCACTCTGAAAGCCAATGAGTTTGCGTAGAAAATATTAAGGGACATAATATGATCTTCTGAGGGATAATATCAAGAAGGAAAGAAGCCATCACAGAATCATAGAATGGTTAGAGTTGGAAGGGACCTTAAAGATCATCAAGTTCCAACCCCCCTGCCATGGGCAGGGACACCTCCCACCAGAGCAGGTTGCTCAAAGCCCCATCCAGCCTGGCCTTAAACACTTCCAGGGATGGGGCATCAACAACTTCCCTGGGCAACCTGTTCCAGTGCCTCACCAATCTCACAGGAAAGAATCTCTTCCTAATAACCAATCTAAATCTCCCCTCTTCTAATTTTAAACCATTATCCCTTGTCCTGTCACTACACTTCCTGACAAAGAGTCCCTCCCCAGCTCTCCTGTAGCTCCCTTCAGATACTGGAAGGCTGCTATCAGGTCTCCCCGGAGCCTTCTCNCCTTCCCTCCAGCGTGTCAACCGCGCCAACGAGCTTGGTGTCATCGGCAAATTTGCTGAGGGTGCACTCTATCCCACTGTCCATGTCTCCGACAAAGGTGTTAAACAGTACTGGTCTCATTACTGACCCTTGCGGGACACCACTCGTCACTGGCCGCCAGGTGGACATTGACCCATTAACCACAACTCTTTGACTGCGGCCATCAAGCCAGTTCCTTATCCACCAAGTAGTCCATTTGTTGAACCCATGACTCTCCAATTTGGAGACTAGGATGTCATGCAGGACAGTGTCATCATGAGCTCTAGAGATGAGGCTGGATTTATGCTGTCATGTTACGTATGAAAATAAGAGCATTTATGATGGGAAATACTGAAGATGACAGATGTGAGACCCCATTACTGGAAGCATTTTACAGAGAAGTACTGCCCTTGAGATGTTAAGTCTGGCTGGATTCATAAAGCTGAACAATACCTTTGGTGAGCTCAACGAGTAGTAGATAATAATGTATACAAAAGATCCCTATTTTGAGTCAAAGTTGAAGAACAAAGGAACAGATATGCCTGGTCAGATGGAATGCCCTTTTAGGTAATGTATGTACCCATGAATTGCTCTCAAGCTCCAAAGCTTCCAGATGAAGAGGTAGTTTGGAAGGAAGGCTTACTGACTTGAGATGTGTTTTCCCCACAGAAGATTTTGATTCATTTTAAATAATATATTATTTCCATGGAAAAATATTAATTTGGTGGTAAAAAACATTAAAGTTTTAACAGTAGCCATTCTCATCTCTCTCCATCCCGTTTCTTCCCATAAGATGGTTTAGAAAGTACATATTTTAGTTTACTTAAAAGCCCAACTTGACTTATATACTGGAAACCAGTTTAACCAGAAAAATTCAGCCACTCCTCTGGAAAAAAGGTCCAAAATCCAGCTCCTCTGCATGGTTTCATTCATTCTCAGTGGCTGAAGCCCAGATCCTTGGAGAGCAGACATGAAGGTAAAAGGCAGACTTTTGTAAAAGTGAAGCAAACAGTCAGTTGTAACTAGTGCTTGACCCATTTGTCCATCATGTTTTATTCTTTTGGTCTTCAGAGAATGAAAAGTAGTAAGGCTTGGAACTGTGATTTGGGAACAAGAAGGGGACTGGAAGGAATGTTGAGATGAATGAAGAACAAAGATCAACGGGAAGGGTAAAAGGTAAGTACTAGAGAAACAGGGTAATCTTGCTTCCATGTAAGTGGAAAAACTGTGCTTTTGCTGTTGGATTGAGTAATGATTCATCACTGCAACATGATAAAGAAAACAAATTTGTATTTTCTTCTTTATTCTGAGTTTCCCTTACGGGCAGAGGAAACAAGCTCCTTGGTTTTAAGATTTAGCATCAAAGTTTTCAGCAGAGAATAAAGTATGCATTGAAGGTGCCAGACTAAGAGCACAGAGACAAAAATCCTCCCTCCCTTCTTTCTCTCCCTTCCTCCCTCCCTCCCCTCTTTACTTCTTCTTTCTCTCCTTCCCTCCCTCCTTTCCTCAGTACTAGAAGTGGTCGAGTGAACTCTTCAATGTCAGCAACTTGTCAGAAAATGTTCAGACTTAGGGCCAAGGGATGCAGCTGCATTGATTTCAGTGAATGTTGCACTCGCTGGACCAGAGCTGGCTGACTGTCACCTTTTGGTTTCCTATAGAACATGAACAACATTGGGAGTTTTTGAAGACATATGCATGCAGTAGTTTGATTTGACTCAGCAAAATCAACCCATTTCACAGTAGGTCTATTTCAGAGAGACAGTGAATGTGCAGCACGAACAGGATGTCATAGCTCCTGTTCCTCGAGAGTCAGTGCTTTGCCACCTTCGGTTTCCAGATGAACTGCAGAAAGCATTATTTCCTGTCACTTGTATTCTAAAATAATCTCCACTATCAGAGTGAATAAAGCATAAGGGGGCTGCATGTTTCAGAGAGCATCCTGCTGCTATCTAGATTGTCCACCAAAACATCAAATGGAAATACTTGCCTTGTGTATGATCACTCCTGAGGGTGTCAGTTATGTATAAGCAGAGGAGGCTTCAGCAAGGACAGGACAAAAGAGCCAGTAGAACTGATGCCATCTCTTTCTTTGCCACATGAACCTTTTTTTCCCTTGAGCTTCTTGGGATTGGCAGCTCTGCTGCTCAGCTGTGAGTTGCAGCAACACACATGGTGAAATATATCTTGGGAAAGTCACAGCAGCAGCTACCCACCCCAGCGGGTGTGTATCCCAATACCCACAACTTTCACTATCCCTCCTGCTGCTTATCCCCTTTCTACTGAAGACTCTTCTTTCAGAAAAGACAATGCACAAAGCAACATGCGGAAATGTTAATTTGCTCATCTCTTTATGTTGCTTCTCTGCTTCCTGTTTGGAAGAGGCCAACATATTTGATTAATATAGATGCTAATCTTTTGTAAATACATCTGTCGCAATCCTGCTGGCCCCAAGATGTGGAATGCAGGTGAGTCTGGTGAAGGTGTTTAGATTCATGCATTGGGTTAGTGAAGTTCTTCAGGTTTAGCAAATCTGCAGTTGCTTTTAGCTTTGGCTTTGGCTTCTCAGACCTTTTTTATGGGCACTGAATCTCTGGAACCACTTCCAGGAAAAGGGTCCAGCTGCCCCAGCTCATTCTTGAAAGCAGTTTTGCCCTAGTAGCTTTTGTCTTTGTTACTTCATTCCTACTGTGATATTTTATGTTCAGCCCCGCAGACAACCTGGTGCTATTAAGCCACAGCCATCCTATTGTTCTGTGGTGCTGCCAATTTGCATGGAAAATTATTCATGTTAATAACTCTCCATTGTTCATGTCTTATCTTCCTAAGTCATGTCAGAGAGCTGCACAATACAAGCTCTGCTGTCAGAAGGCTTAAAGTGATTTGCCTCTAGTGAATTCAAATGAATTCAAGCTTTTAGAGACTTAGGTAAAATCAGCCAGAATTCTTCAGATTTTCTTAATTTCCCCTCAGGTCACGTTGTTCACCTTTGCCTCTGACAGTCTTTGACCCAAATACTTCTGCCTGTGCTACTGCTGAGCCTTGTCCTGTTTCAGAGGGACACCTCTTGTTCTGTGTGGCAGTGGAAGGCCTTCAGCTCACAGTGCTGAGGCTGAGTTAAGATATTGATTACAGATATCACTTGAATTCAGCAAACAATTCTTGGCCTACCCTTGTGTGCCCTCCGAAGGGGTTTTGCCTCTTCCTACAAACTGACCAGATAATTGCTGGTCATGTGAAGATACTGGGGCTTTTATGTTCATTGCCATTTTTCCCCATTTGTATATGTAAGATAATGTTTTGGGAAGAGAATGATGGTTTTTAGCAGTTAGGTTCATGAACATGTTTTCCTAATCTTTACAAACTGTAGACATGCTCATATTACAAGAAAAAAGTTAATGCTTGATGGTTATAATCCAGACTACAGAAGTAACACTAATAGAAGACGCAATGTAAGACATTACATACGTAATTGCAGAAAACTGTAACATGTTTTTAGAGTACAAGGGAGTGCTTAAAAAAACATCAAAGCATCTTTTCAGTTGCTGTTTAAAACCACTCGTTTCTCAGTTTTTAAGCACTATCACTCAGCACTGGTTTTGCTTCCTAATGTTGATTTGCTTTCAGCTGAGCTTTTGTTTCACAAACTTTGTGAAACACACCTGCCTAAACACTTTGGCAACATGGAGCAAATCTGAAAATGGCTCAGTATCTATTATTTCATAACTGAAACCCAGTCAGGTTTCTTTTATATTTTAGGATGATATTGTAAGCCACACAGGAAACCTACCTTCATTTCTATAATGACTTATTCTAGAATATTTGGTCAGATATTATCAACTATATAATATATTAAAATTACTCAGTGTTGGCACCACTCCTAAATACAAGCCCATCTACATGCTTTATAACTCTACTCGGATATTAAGAGTATAAAACGAGTTTCATTTTCTGCCAGACAACAAATAAAGTAACCATCAAAGTAGGTGAAATAATCATCAAACGAAACAAGACGCTGTGAAATTTCCTGAAATGTCTTATTTCTTTATTTACAAAAGGATTAGGTCAAGTGAATCTTTTATGACAAATGGTGTTCCCGTTCCTACTGAAATCAATGACAAAGCTTCATTGACTTCACTGGGAGCAAACGCTGTTCCTGTAAGGCAGTAAAAATACAAACCCTGACTGTGCCTTCGCGGACTTCAGTGTAAATTTGCATTAACCCTACCCAAGTCTGACTAGAGTCTGACTATTGCATTGCCACCAGGTGGTTTTGACTCTTTCTGAACAAAGTGAACTTGTTCACAATGAAGAAACAAAAGTATTTCTGTTTACAGAACCAGGTTGAAAGATGTGAGTTAACGAAACAAAGCTTAGGAAGGCTACTGATAAGCAGAACATTCAGCCTGTGTCATCAGCACTGCCAGAAGGAATTCAGTGGAAATACACTGCTTTTTCACAAGTAGTGCTCTAACACAATTTTCTTAGGTTAAGGGGAAGCTTAGACATAAGGAAGACTAAAAGTTTTGTTTCTGGTCTCAGAGACAAATACATCTCCTTGCTCCCCACCCTTCTCCCCATTCCAATTTCCCCCAGCATTTGTGTGATGGTATTTTTCACAGGATTCCTCAAACCCCAGAAGACTCGTTACAAAGCCTTAGTTTGAAGGAAGGTCCTTTTGTGGGTTAGTAACCGGTTAGAGGATGAAAAGCAAAGGTGGGAGCTACTGATCATTTTTCACAATTAAAGGAAGTTGCAAGAGGAAGGCAGGGGAAGGAGACCGTGCCAGGTCCTACATTGTCCAACCCATTCACAAATGGGCTGGAAGAGATGGTGGGTAGCCAAGGTGGCTGATGACACAAAGTTGCTTCCCATAGTCAAAAACAAAAGCTGCCTGAGAAAGTAGCACAGAGATTTCACATTATCAACTGACTAGGTATGAAAATGGCAGAAAAACTACAGTGCTGGTATATACCAAACAGTACATATGGGCAAAATACAGCCCTAATAAATGCAAACAGTTCCGAATGCGCAGTTGTCACTCAAGAAAGAGATCTTGGAGTCACTGTAAATGTTAACATAAAAACACCAGTTTAACTTTCAGACCAGGGACTGGGTGTGCCCTTGGCTCACAAAACTGAACTGCTTTTTCCAAAAACTGAAAGATATAAAAGGGGAAGGAACCCTCTGTACTCACCGTTTCTTATAGGTGTCCACTGCTTGCCACTGTTGAGAGAAGATGTGGAGCTCTGTGGATCTTTGCTATGGCCTAGAACAGTTACTTTTATATCCTCACGTAAAATGAAATGTTCGAGAGAGTAGATCTAACCTGGAGTCGCAAGGGAAACTGAAACTGTAGAGCAGTATACAACCTGAGAACCAGTGTCTCAAGTCTGGCATGTAATCAAGTCTCAGACAAAGGACCAAGGATCAGAACAAACAAAAAAGCCTCAGAAGAGACCACAAGGAGACCCTGAATTAACCCTTGACCAGTTAGAAGCTTTTTGGGTGCTGCTGGTGCTGACTTGGTGCACTTGGTGCTGCTGGTGCACTTGAGACGACCGTGACTCCAAAATACCACAGTAACACATCACAGAAACACATGAGGAGCTCGGAGACAGATGCGAGCATCCGCTCTGCAGCTGCAAGGTGTCCAATAGATGCAGAAAGAAACAGCCGTCAGCTTAGTTGACAGAGTGTACACAAGGAAGACAGTAGCAGAGGTTCCAGTCGAAAAACACCCCAATTGAGAAGAGGATCAATGAGTTGTCAGCCTGAAAACAAACAGGATGCGTCCCAGACTAGTAATTCTTATCTTCTTTGACATAAGTTTACTGACGACTGTGCCTGTTGTGCTGGGCAAGGCATATGGGATACTACAATGTTTGTAAATGTCTTTAGGTTAATGACCCTGAATTTCCACCATGTGCGGTGGAGTACAGGTTTACACATCAACATCAGTTGTTAATCTGTACTTAACTGGGCCACAATAGTGGAATAGTCTGTCAGCACTTGATATTTCGTTTAGCAGACTTGCAGTGTTCAGCAGTACAAAAACCTCAAGAGTAACTGAATGTTTTTGGAGAATGTAGAGAATACATTAGAAATTTAAGTGTTTGGGCAGTGTTTTTCATAAGCTGTATTTAAGGGCTACTATCTTAGAGAAAACAAAACAGAGAACTGTGGCTTTAACTGTTTTCCGTTTTCCGAACACTGGAAATCTTAAGACATATCTCATTAAACAGAAGCTACAGGGGAAAATGTCATTGAAATAAAGCTCTCTGCCCAGTGCTGTGGTTGGAGGCAGGCTGTGATGACTGAATACCGCAGCCTACACTGGGTATCATGTGATGGTGGAGGGATGGGGAACCACGTCCTGGCACGGATCACAGCTGCTCCTGCGGCTGGTTGAAAGATTCCTGAAGACTTTGGTGAGTCACAGCCTTATGGCTCTCAACTGACGGCTGACCACCTCAGTTGTGTTCACCAAGTTTCAATGGGGACTTCAAAACTGACCTCTTTCTACTCTGAAGAGTTTTCACAGACTGTATAAGAGAAATCCAATGGATATTATGATCTGTTGGCTTCTTGCAGAGAGGTGCTGTGAAGGCTGTGTTCCCCTGGGATTACTTGTATACGAACTGGAAGCAGAGGTTATTATAACATTATTTTTTCTGTTTGAGGACACTCTGACGTATATCCAAAGAAACAAATACATATCTGGCTTATCAAGGGAATGCACTTGGATATTTTCACTCTCACTCAGCAATGGAGTATTCTTAGTAACTAATAATATACACGTGCCTTGCAGCATGCTTTTTGATAGCCTTGTTTCTATCCTTTAGGGATCTAATATTTTACCATATTCCCAAAGAATCCTGGATAAAAAGAAAATGTATTACTCTTTTTATAACATGGCAGTTTCTCAGAGTGAAAAATAAATAGACCTGCTGCTAGGACCAATTTCTTCCTTATATACTTGTTGGAGGTGAAAGTGTCAGGTTGACCTCCTAAATATGTGCAAGTCAAAGCAGTATAAATTAAGTGTTAGAACTGACTGCTATAAATGTTAAAGAAATTATGCATTTCTTAATCACTTAGTGAAATCAGAATTTTCAAGGCCTATTAATTTTTCTGTCTTTATTTTCTAAATGTTTCAACCAAGCACTCCCCAGCAATCCCAGTATATGCACTTCATTTGCAACTCATCGTAAGATTTAAGGTGGATTCGTTTTTGGGTTGGTTTTTTTTTTTTTTTTTCAAATCCTGAAGTACATACAAACAAAAGTAGCTGCCAGCAGGTTTAGAGACACAGAAGTGCAGTAATTTGGTACGTGGTTGCCATGGCAGCTAACCTACATCTAAATGATCCTACACGCTTTTCTCAGCCATTCTCTAGCATTGTTCCTCCTCTCTGAATTATCAGTTCCTTTTTTGCATGGACCTGCCTTCCACAAAGCCCTCCTTTGCACCGATTTAGCTCAGCCTTTTCATTCTGGTGTACTCCATATTCTGTTGATATTATCTCTTAGTGGAAGGGGAAGCAAGAGGAGCATGTGGCAAAAGGGGATGATGGTCTTCCAGCTATTCTGCCTGTTGAGAGCAGCTTCTTTACTTCACTGCTTTTTGCTGAAGTAAACCACAGTGGTAAATCCAGTTTCAGATTCTAAAGCTTGCTGCAACGTCATTGATTTTGATGAAGTTACTGCACATTCATGGTGACATAATAAAAGCCAAATTTGGCCTTAAGACAGTGAATTTATTGAGTGATGAATGCATTCTGCTCTATGGATACATGGGAAATCAGAGTGCTATCTCTTCTCTCTACAAAACAGGCTTTGAAAGGCTTTAGCAATGTTCACTATCAAGTAGAAACATTAAAAGAAAGGGCAATAAGTTGCCCAAGCTCTTTCCTTTCCATTGACCTCTCTCTCAGCACAGTTAGAAAACAAGCCCAGCGCTGCTTATGAATTTTAAGGTTTCATTAGTTATTTCTGGTGAAACAGTTTCTTTCTATAAAACTGCTCTGTTTCAGAGGAAAACCATTCCAATGGCTATTTCTGACCATTCACTCGCTTTATCTCTCTTCTTGCCACCTCTGAGAACTAAGTTGTGACGCCACTTCAGGGGAAGCCAGCACAGGTCTTATCAGTTCCTGACAGATCACGGACAGCCAACATGCCTTCTGCCTATGGCTGAATGTGAGCTCAGGGTTTACAGAAACCGAGATCAAAAGATAAGAAATAGAGAGTATTTACTTACTTATTTTTAACATAGCAAGCTCAATGTATTGTCAAAGCAGAAGTTTTGTCTAATTTTTTTAAAAAAAAAAAGTTCAGTTTCGGTATCAGTCTGCTTGTTTGTTAGTTTTCAGGCAATTGCCTAGAAGACAATCGCTGCTGCTGAAGACTTGGCATTGCCAAATACATTTGCATGCAAAGTCAAGAAGTGGGGATTACTCAATTTATCATCCTCTTATCACAAAGAAGTAGAAAAATCCCTGGATTTTTAGGATTATAGGCTGTGCTAAAGTGATCTCTCTTTTCAGGGATACTGAAAGCTATGAGACTCAGAAAGAGTTTTTTGCTCTTATTTTCTGAGTTCATTTATTCAGTCATCTCAGTGTGGCTTGCATTTTAAAATGGACTTTCAAAATATTAAAACCAGTGCAGATAGTAAGCACAAGGAATAAGATTTTGAGAAGTGACAATGAATAAACACTTTATGATGATTTAGGCTTGCTGAACACCTTCCCCCACAAATACATTATGTGGTAGTTTATTAAACAACAGATGAACTAAAACAATCAGGTTTCGGAATAACTGGCAGGAGAGACAGACCTGGCAACAGTATCAGGATTCCCCCTCTACACTTGTGTGGAGGAAATGGAGATGCTGTACATCACAGTAAATGTTCAAGAGAGAAGTGGATTTCCTCCCACTGCTTTTTAATCTTGGTATGTTACACTCTCCCACTAATTTTTGCTCTCTCACTGTGAAAAGCTGCATGCATGCAATAAAATTCTAATAAGAGAAAGCACTGCAGGCTGGAGTAGGCATCCTGAAGGGAGTAATGAAAATAAAACAGAGAATCACACTTCCCATTCAGAAGAATGGGAACGACTGACATTTCCCATTCAAAAAAAGTGTCAGTGACTAAGTTGAATACATACTTGTATTCCATCTGTATTGTCTAAATTAACGCCACAATTTCACGTGAATTGCCCGTGCACATTTTTCAGGGCACCCTGCAAAGCTTGGAATGACTATTATTTGCGTTTTTCAGATGGAGAAACCAAGTTATGGGGAACTGAGCTGACCAGCCCAGACCTCCAAAATAATCATTGCAAGGCCTTCCAGTTACCATGGGCTTCTTAGCACAACACAGATAACTGCAGTTATCAGGGATATTATTTTTTGTTTACCCTTTTGTCTTACAAGAAGAAACTACTTGCCAGAATTGCTGACAAGGAACTCTTGCATTTTGCGGGCAGATTGTGTTTAGTAGTTATTATGGTAAGCTGTGATTCATACCTTTTGGACCTCAGTCATATTTTTCACAGCATGAGAATAAAGTACATTACATTCTGGAGGGCCTTGCCAATGAAATATTAAAGCCAGTATCTGTGATAAAGCTCATTGCTATGCTTCTCAGCAGTACTGAGGGGGAAGGAAGGGGAGATGTGCAGTACATTAAGTCAGATGGTCAGCCTTCCTGGTCTTACAGAGACCACTCTGATGTTTTTGTGGCCACTGATGACATGATACACACCCTAAACTCTGTCAAGCCTTAGGGAGTAGGAGGTTCATGGGTGGCTCAAAAGCAAAAGCAGCGTCTCCCTGATGTTCACGTGTTCCACTGTGAGCTGAGGCGGGGTGGAAGTTTTCCTGTGTTGAAGCCAAAGTCCTGATCCCAAACAATCTAGATTGAAGCATGTGTTGGCTTCCAACTGCCCTGCTGGCATGATTCCACAGAGGAAACCCAGGTATGCAGAAAGCAATGGGGGCTGGTTCACCCGGGACCTCCCCTGCCTTGGGTTGAGGTGTAGCTCAGCAGTGCTCCCAGGGCCACCCGATTCTGACAGAGCAGAAATGGCTTAGTCTCAGCAGTCCGTGCTGCTTGCTTCCCTCTCACAACCCCAGGGTAAGAACACCCAACAAACCTCTGGCTGGCACCCTGCCTCCTTGCCAGTCACCCAGTGCACTACTGTCACGGGAGCTGGTGCTACGCTGCCTGTTGGCTGGAGCCTGTCCTGCCTCAGCTGTCCTGGGCTGCGCTCCCCCCGCAGCGCTGCTCTTGGGCTTGTTCCCTTCCCCTGGAATTTAAGCATCCGTGGTGATGACACGGCTGTTTCAAAGCAAGAGTTTTCCAGCTTCCTAGGCAGTGAAACCAGTGGCTTAACTTCTGCTGGCTTCCAAGTGTGCCATTGGCTTCTGTGGCAACAGCACTGGTTTTTGAAGAGGTGGCACTGCAATGACAAACCACGGCAGACGCAAGTTGTCCTGTGCTCCCTGTCTCCGTGTGTGCTGGTCTGACTCCACGGGGAGCGGGCTGTTCGGTGTCAGGCAACAGGGTTGCTTAAGGAAGGGATCACAGCCGTACTGCTGAGGGTAGCGTGGAGAACGTGTGACTGCCTCTTTGGCAACAGCCAGCATTTGATAGCAACTGGAGGCTGTGAAATCATTCCCTTAGACTTCGCTTGTACCAGCAGCCACTGCCTGTACGTAGCAGCCCTCCATCACTCATCTGTCCATCATTTCAGAGTTCATCCATCAATTATGTGATACCTGGCTGCGCTGCATGTTGGCTTTACCCTGTTCTCCCTCTTTCACCTTTCCACTGCCCACCTTCGGCTGCAGATGCTCCTGACCTGCCCAGTCCTTATTGAATCGTGCCCAACAACGACATCTTGTCAGAGCTTTGAGTCAAAGGTGACACATGAATACCTGTGTTGTTCCATTTTGTTGATTTTTATTTCAGTATAGTATTTGGTTATGGAACCACAACTGCTGAGAATAAAGCTGTCTACAGTAGGGTATTTTAAGTGTTTCTATAAAACAATATAAACTTTTCACACTGATGCATGTATGAATGCTTAGGGAACCTGCAGGTGGCTACAGAACAGCATCTTCTCTTCGTTTCGCATTTGAGCCACTAAGGATTTAAGTTTTTGAGGGCATGTTAAGGGGAAAGATCTTATATACTACTGTCCTGTTCCTACGTATGTAAAGTGCGTGTATCCCCCAAGTCTTTACCCACACTGCCTATTATATTAACTCTTCATAGCACAATTCTTTCACTAATCATCAATCCCTAACCAACACACATCCCTGTGGTGAGCAGGATACTGCTGCATCACACCTTGGGGAGCAAAAGCATGGCTTTGGAAGGACCAAGCGTGGTTTTGATGCCATACCTGCCAAGACTCTGCAATGAGCACCTGCCTTGCCTGAGGAGGAGGGTTGGAGCAGATGGCCTCCGGAGGACCCTTCCACCTCAGCCAGCCTGATTCTGCAACATTTGCTTTGAGCAGAGAGGAGAAAGCACACAGTTTACCCTCGTGAAGGACACGGATGCCCTCAGGGTACTTGCCAGCCCGCTGCGGGCGCAGGTGTCTGTGCGGGGCCCAGCTCCTCACGCAGCCCGGGCCTCACACCTGCGGTGAGGCACCTCTCCTTAGCCCCGCACCTGGCCACCGGCTGGCTGGAGAAGGACGGGCCGGGAGGCTCTGCGGGGCGGTGTTCGCGGGAGACGATCCCGATCCCGATCCCCCCGCCCAGCGCTTACTCATCCCCTCAGGAACAGGGGCGAGGCCCGGCTGCCGCCGGCCGCCACAGGTGGGGCGAGACGGCAGCGCGGGGGCCGCCGGGAGTTGTAGTTCCGCCCAGGCGGCGGCGGGCGGGGCCAGGCGGCGGGGCGGACTACAAAACCCAGAGGCGCCCCGCGGCTGGGGCTTTAACTGCATGGGGGGGGGGCGCGGCGGGAGGANGGCCCCGCAGCTCGGCCTCCAGCCCGCAGAGAGCCCCGGTCAGGGCAGGGGGAGATGCGCCTCGCCCTTCCCGACAACGGCAAGCCGCCGCTGCCCTTAATTAGCCATTAACTCGTCCCCAAGTCGCCCCCCTCGTCCCCCCGCCCCGCACCGGCAAGCACTGTCCCATGCACGCCGCCGCCGGTGCCGGCGTGCGGGCGGCTTGAGCCATGGGGAATGGGATGAACAAGGTAAAACGCCGCTCCGTCGTTGTTCCTTGGGCGTGAGTGCATGCGGGCGGGGGTGGCGGTCGGTCTGCCCGTCCCTCGTTCCCCTTCTCCCTTCCCTCCGCCGTGGTGGGGCGGTTGCGGTGCCCCCCGCCTTTGTCTGGCCCCCGGTTGGAGAACAAAGGCCGGGGCAGGGGCGAGCTCCTTCCCTTCACCCGCTGCCCCCGGGAGGGGTGCGGGAGGGGAGGGACGGAGCCGGTGTGGCCCTCGGGGCGCGCCCCCGTCCCC
The DNA here is from genome assembly GCA_013400375.1 of Thinocorus orbignyianus. NCBI lineage: Eukaryota > Metazoa > Chordata > Aves > Ciconiiformes > Thinocoridae > Thinocorus > Thinocorus orbignyianus. Next base: position 1,025,305 of record VXBW01000387.1, read on the forward strand.
GCCGCAGCGCCGGCAGGGGGGCACATACACGGCTGGTTTCGGTGATGCTCACCCGGGCTTCCACTCCCCGCCTGAAGCGCGGCCCCGCGCCCCCAACGGTCGCCAACGGCCCCAAACGGTCGCTGGGGTCAGCACCGGGACGGGCCCCTCTGTCCCCCCCTCCGGTAGAACCCGGCGTGTCGGGCTGTCAACCCCGCAAAACCATCGGGACCCAACCCTTGGACTCCTCGGTCGCTTCTCTGCCCCTCTCGCCGCCTCTCAGCCGGGACTCCCGGTGGGGATTCGGGGCTGCCCCCGGTGGGAGGTGGCGCTGGTGAAGGAGGATGGAGCTGTGGTGCGCAGGGTGTTGGCTTCTCGGCATTGAGGGTGGATTGTAAGCATCCTCACTTCGTGGTGGTTATCAAGGGGCAACTGTGATTTTTTTTTTTATGAGTACCTCCACCTCTGTCTCAAACCCAGGTCTGAAAGCGTGGTGGTAACTAGGCTTTTATATATAGCTGACTCCGAGGAGCAGAAGTTGAGTCATCTCTTTGGTCTGACATCCTGCTTTGGGTACTTTGGGAGTAGCTTTGCTGCAAGTGGTGGCTTTCTCTGAAGCGGAAGAGAAGAGCTAGAGATTGCTGCTCACAGGTTGCCCAAGTGTGACATCCTTGCCCTTCGAAGTCAGGTTGGGGAACATCCAGAGTGCTACCTGGGAGGTGAAGCCTTCTCTATCCATAGGGTGAAGCACTAAAGTAGCAGCTTCAGGCAGGGCAAAGCTCTGACTGGTTAGCCTAACCGAGTTGGTGGGTAGGAGGCAGAACCTCCCTTGGTCCTTCTTTCCATTTTCTGGTTTAAAAGTCTGGGGATAATGTCATATGTAGCCACTCCTTGGAGGCACTTTGTAGGAGTGGCCACTTAGAAAGAAACACAACTGGAGAGACTTCTTCTAGACTTCTGGTATGTTTGTAGGATTTTTCTGGGAATGTTTAAAATTATCAAAACATTTAGAGTGACAGGATATGGGATGCTAAAGTTGGGGGAGGGAAAGGCAGAAAAAAGACAATTCTCAACGCTCTGTCTGCGTGGGCAGGAACTGGCAATCTGCAACTCCAGGCAATTTGGTCGTTTTAGTTCTGTTAAGGGTTGCCCTGACACATACCAACTAGTGCTGTTGGGACAAGCGTAACAGTGTTTTTCTCTTCCCTTCTTGCAGCTGTGTCCCTGAGAGGATAAAACATTCAGGAGTTAGGGAGGAGCTGGCTCCTTTAAGGAGGCTACAACTAGGTTGGGTACTGGCCATGAAGATTTATTTTTGTAGGGGTCCTTCATGCAGGCCTGGTACTTGCCACCTTCAGAATGTGCCCCTGGATGATCTGTTCCTTTTGATCTTGTGAGTCAGCGAACGTCAGGGGGGCGAGGGGAGGCATGGAGTCATCAGTGCTCATGTTGGGGGCATTTGCTTGGCTCACTGTAGTCTGTCAATACAAATTGCCTTAGTTTCCAACTGAAGTGTGGTTTTTGTGGTAGAGCTATATGCGGATGGTAGGAGAAAAGAAGCAGCTTATCCAATGGTGGATTATTTCATTTAGGCAATCTCTTTGTACTGACGCCAGGGGAAGAGGATTAGTAGTGACCTGTAATGGGCATGGTAAGGAAAAGCTCCAGAGATTGCTACAGCTGCTGTTGCTGCTCTTAGATGCTGAGTCTTTCTCAGTGGCATGGTCCCCTCCTATTTTTTGTCACATGACATTGATGTATTTCGTAGCAAATAGCAATTGCTTGATGTGACTTGATGTGGCCATTAGTAATGATCAAGGACAGGAGGCCTGGCATTCTTTTTAGGTGTGGTTTGTCTTTTGTTTCTAGTTTTCTCTGTAAAATTAACTATGCTTAGTTGTTTGTGTGTTTTGTTTGTTGTTGTTTTTTTCTTAAGCCCACCCAAGCCTTCTGATTTTTCCCAAATTAAATTGAAAGCATTGGTTTATATATACCATTCTTACCCTGTTCAGAGACGGAGAATTGCCTAGTGAGTGTGTGTTGACTTAACTACTATTAATGTTCAGTGCTTTTTTGTTTTTTTTTTAATATCTTTTAAGTACCTACTGGGATATAACACCAGAACATTGTCTGGTGAGGCCTGATTTGTCTTCACGCTTAATGTCTGATTTTGACTTGTGTTCAAAGTTCAGGTTGAAGTCTGTGGTTGAAAATTACGAAGATGTTTTCCAGGAGCTGAAGTCTAGCGGCTGAGATGGTGACAGGAGATTGTAGTACTTAGCATATCCTGTTCACAGATAATCAAATCTTAGTGAATAGTTTTTCTTGGGTTTTAGTTTTTGTTTGTCCTGTTACAGTTAACTGCCTGTTATTGATGCAGACTCTTCTGAAGGGGTGTGTTGAGTTGTTATCTCTACAAAAAGGGCAGACAAGCCATGCTCATTGTAGGAGTGGATTCATGAGAAGTGTAAATCATTGTCGATAGTTACAGCTGTTGCAACCAGTTCTGTGGAAGCTAGTGCAGCCGCACCAGTTCACATCAGTTGAAAATCCCTCTCCCTGGCCCGTGATGCTCTCCTGTGTGGCTGGACAAGGTGGGCTCATCTGTTTCTTTTACAGTGCCTGGCCATCTTTGCAGAAAGCACCGTGAACTTGACAGGAGCACCCATCAGTACTAAATCATATAGAAGCAGTGTCAGGCAAGGAGTTAGATGCTTTCTTACAAGCACGTGCCTACATAGGAAACAGCAGCAAAGTAGTCCTTTAAGCTGTTTCCCAGAGAAGTGTATTTTCAAGGAAGAACTGCTGAAAAGCATAGGCTGTCCGTTGCAGGACTCTGAGGTGGAGAATGTGAGCCATTCTCATGTGAGATAGGGATGAAGACAGGCGTTGCTGTCCTTATTGCTCGGTTGTGCAGTCTTCTATGTCTGTTATTTAGCCTGTGGTCATTTTCTCAATGTTTCGGATGATATAAAGGGGCTACTGTTTTTATTCATAAAGCAGTGGTTGAAAAGTTCACAAAAACAACCACCTTATTTTTCTTCTTTTCTGATTCCCACCCCTTCTCTCTCACACGCCCCTCGCAGCCATCAGCATTCATTTTGCGTGGCCCGGAGTTGCAGTTACTGAAGGCAGTGTGAGATGACACAGCTGAAAGTTCCCAGCCGTAGTCTAGTGCCGAAGTATTAGTCAGCACGGCATGAAGATTCACTTCTTTCCAGGTAGCTTTCACCCATAGTAATGTTTCTTGCTTCCGGAATGACTAGGACAACAGGGGTAACATCTGTCCTTGGTTGCACGGTGTCCTAATTTTCTGTCTAGCATACAACGTTGCTTCATGATGCACAAATGCAAACTTCTGGATTTTTCCTTCTTTGCCGACAACAGTCTTAAGAAGCCTCATTTTTACAACCCCCAGTGTTTCTTAGTATCTTTAATTTATAGAGTTGAACCTTAATGACTGTGACTGGAATTTAAGCTTTTAGTGTCTCTTGAGAGCATGCATTTGATGCAGAAATAATGGCCTGGAGTCTAGAACGCTGTAGTCTACAGTAGTAGTAGTGTGATTTGAGGTTTGTGCTGCAGATAGGAAATACCAGACAACCATTTAAAAATAGCAGAAAGGCTTTTTTAATTTTTAATTTTTTTTAAGCTTAAATTGAGGGAGCTGGCTGGGATGATCTGGTGGGTGAAATTAGTTCATGACTTGACTCTCTTTTGTTCTAGAGCATGTTTTTTGTTTGCAGAATTTGCCCTTGGCAATGGCCCTTGGGTATTCTGCTCTCTGGAGCAGCTACAGGCTTCTGATTCCTAGCCTGGCATGGTGGCTTCTGGGCTGCACTCCTAGCAGAGTCATCAAGTGTGCTTAAAATAATGAATCAGTCCATAAAACCCTAAGTCTTTCCCTACTTGATCCTCTGACATTGGAAACTGCCCTGCTGATTTTTGCTGTATTTGCAGGGGTGTCAAATTTTTACAAGTAAAGGGGAGAAAGCTGTCTGAGCTTATCTGTGCAAAACTGTTTCTACCAGACCAAAGAAAGCTGTTTTTTTGTCTAGCGCGTGTTGTCAAGCAGCCCTTAGTTTGTAAGCAGTTCAGGGTACAACAAGAGTCCCAAAGAAGCCGTCTTTCAATATTGGTGGCAGAACTGAGCCCCGTGGTTAGAGCTGATATGACACGGCGAGGGGAGAGGGATCGCCCAGCGGAGCTGAGAGGGAGGAATGTTTGCACAAACCGAAGCTGCAGGGAGGGTGAGAAGCGCTGCAGCCTGCTTTCCGCAAACCTGGGTTTATAACAGTGAATGCTGCTTTTTTATCAGATGAAAGCCCTGGAGTTAAGGCAGCTCAGAAGCTACTTTGCTGGCCTGCTAACCTTTGTGTGCTAAGCCGGGTCGCCTTTCAGCAGGAAGGCTGCGATGAAGCGGAGGCTGAGGTGATAATCCCCGATGAAAAGTCCTTCCTGACTTTTGGAACTTTGCGGCTGCCGGACAGAGCAAAATGGGTGGAGTTTTCCCTTTATATAGCTGTGCCCGAGAGACTGTTGCTGCTGTTGTGGTGACACTTGGGTGTTGCTAAGGCTTTAGGAAGTCACCGCTGACATATTTGTGTTGGTGGTATGCTCTGCATGCACAAGAGGGAAATGGATCATGCAGTCCCACTGCCATAGTTCTGGCATCTTCAAAGGATGTGGGTGTAGGTCAGAGCCTTCAGGTGGCGGAGAATGAAATTCTTGGCCAGAAAGCATGTGTTCAGTTTACCATGGTATTATTTTAATTTGGGTTTTTTTGGTGTCCTTGTTGCTGCTCCCAAATTGGGAGGGTTATGAGAGGGTGGAAGGGGTGGCACTTCAGTGTCGCCTGCCTCTGTGTGTGTGCATGCCCATGTCCTCAGTCTGCATGGGCTGGTCCTTGGGCTGACCTTGAAACCCCCGTGTTAAAGAAAGTCCTGTAACTGAGACCCGTGTAGGCTTCTGGGAGTGCTGGGGTGAGTGGGTGGATCTAGGATAGAAACATACAACTCGAGGACTTTCATCAGTTCTCTTTCTATGAATACGCAGCTAGCTGTTCGCAGTGATTTCCCCTATCAAAGAGCCCCACAGTGCTGCAGCCCTGACTTGTGTGGCCTTGCACTTCAGAAAAGCCTCGAAGGATGTAATTTTGCAGTGCTTTGTCCACCTTGCTTAGCAACTTTAGGCAAATCGCCTTTTCTGTATGAGGTTTCCTCATTAGTTAAATGAGGGTAACTCTTATCCTGCTGCAGGGAGGCAGGGGGAGGGGTGCGTTGTAAGGCCCATGTAGTATGTGTGAACCACTTTTGCTATCCTTGGAGAGCATCCTTGATGTGAGAGCCTGCATGGTTAATAATGCCTGACTGTCAATGCTTGTTCTCAGAGCACGGCACATCTAGAGCTGTGTAGTTGGAGAAGGTTGTAAAGAGGCACAAAACGTTGTCAGTGCTTTTTTAGATTGTATTTGACATTAGTCTGCTAAAGTAGTATGTTCCATCCTGTATGCAAATTGAACTTTGTCGAATTGTCTTACCACAAGATATCTATATTTGATACTATATTTCTTTCTCACAGATTCTGCCTGGCTTGTACATTGGCAACTTTAAAGGTAAGATTAGTTTTATCATTATCTCTAGGATTACTTAGCAGGGGTCTTAAGGTGTTGTTTCGCAGGCCTACGGAATTCTCTGATGTTTCTGCAGTTTCTTTAACCTCATCTTGCTTCATTTCTGGATTCACCTGGTAGCACTTACAGAAGAACTCATTTGCTCTCTCATCCATGTGGCTGTGCTGCAAGTACTCTTAAGAAAAATGAACGCCATCTCCTTGGAACATGCCGCAGCTGGAATTCCTAAACATTGGCCTGCCTTAAATGATTCCTGTGCTTGGCAGGCAAGCATGTGAGCTAGGCAGATTCTTTGTAAAGCTTATTTCAAGCCCTCCTTATAAGTAAAGGCTTAGTATGCCTCCTGTTCATTGCTTTCATTATTTTGGTTATTTATAACAACTGCTAAAGAGTTCTGTTATCACTGTTTGCAAGATGAATAGGTCTGCAGATCGCTGTCTGACCACTGATACTCTCACTGTCGTGGATGTAAGATTTGCTGGATTTCTTCTTACTTTTTGAATGATGTTTATTTTTTATGGGCAGAAAGACAGAACCATATTTAGAAAACACAGGAAACTTTTTATATAGGCATCCAAATAAATGATCTGTTCTCAAAGCACTCTGTTAGCAGCAGTTTCAGCTGACCATCCCTACTCAGAAGTAAACCCATTGTGCCTGTACAGTTGTTTTGATACGTGTAGATGCTGTAGTTCTAATGCTTGGGTACAACACAAAGCAGGAGCTGTAGGGGCTACTGTGATACCCTCTCCTTCCTGGTCTAATATCGTAGCTATTCTGTTAAGATAAGACAACATCTGCGTTGGGTTTAGTTGGTACTGCTCCTCCTCTCCGCCTTATGCCCACACTTTTCCTACCCTTTCATCCCAAAACCTATGAGTTCAATGGGTTATGCCCAATTTAATGACCTGCTGAATCATGTTGCTGGTCCAGTGCTTGCTGCCCCTTGGGAAGCGGAGCTGATCACCTCGAGAGGCAGCCTGGAGGTATGTGTGAAGTTAAAAACTGCCTTTTGCCACACTAGGATTCAAACACAAGAGGGAGTTAATTGTACCATGGTAAGGAAAATGAGAGGATGGAAGTGAGTTTATACTGATGAAAGTAGGTAATGAAAGGAGGGGAAAAAAGAAAGCAAGCAGAAAAAAGGAAAATAAGGGAAAAAGGATAGTTTAGAAAACACTTTTGATGGACCACTGTATGGGCCAGTGAGAAAACTAAATAACTTAGTCACAGCCATGTTGCTTCCTCTTTTTGTTTGATTTCCTGTCAAGTAATTTAGGAAGAGGGGTGAGATGTGAGGATGTTTGATAGTGAAGTCCTTTACGTTTCAAGCTCTCTGGCAGAGTGAGTAGGATGGGTCCAGGGAGCATGGCTCTCCATCTGTCTCACTGTAGCCATCCTGCTGGTGAGCCCTTGACAGTCCAGCCCAAGGGACCAACACTCAACCCGAGCACCTGTTTTGTGGTGCAGTTCTGTTTTCAGCTGAGGGGAGCCGGCGAAGGTTGCGGAGTGAGTCAGCATCTCTGCCTATGCCAGTGCCTGCGACCCTTCCTCTCCCTCGCTCGTGCTGCTCTGGCCGCTCAGCTGTGCATCCCGCAAACAGGCTCTATGTGGTTCATCAGGTCACTCCTATGCGGGGAGTCGAGGCGTGTGGGCGGAGGTGGTGTGAGTGGGCAGTATTTCTGGGAGTCCAGCTGAAAAAAAAAAAGCAGAGGCTGACATGCTTCAGCTGCCTCCATGAAAGAGAGTAAGGATGGGTTGGCTTAACCTCAGTGTTATGGAGTCTAATTTTTGAATTGATTAAAAGCACAAACAAAATGTTTATTTGTTTATTTCTGTGACCCAGTAACACGTTGCATTTAATGATTATGTTCTACCATCATGACTATCTGTTGTTATAATTGCAAATTAGCTACAGTGCTTGGAGAGGGAGAGGGAAGATTGATGCTACAGTGCTTTGCTAATACAAAAGCAAACTTTTACAGTTCTCTCTTTCTGCATTCCCTGTCCCTCAACACCACCACCACCTCGCCTCTTAAGAGTGATTGCAACAAGCTGTCTGTGCAGTGAACTCGTCCCATTAAGAAACAGGCTGTTGGTTAATCACCAGTGTATTTTTCTGGAGGAGTTCCATTGCCATGTTCTTGGGGCATATTCTGATTTGTGGCACTCTTTCAAAAAGTGACTAATGAATTTTGAGACTGCCATATTAGGGGATCATTAACTGAGAAATACTTGGCAACGTATCCAGGTGGGATTTGGGCAGCTAAAATGTCTAGATACTTTTAAAGACATGGGTTTACAAAATCGTTTCCTGTAATGTGTTTTTGAGCAGTCTGCTGTTTCTTGAGCTTGAGACCAGTAACTTGAATTGAATAAAGCTGCATCTTGTCAGTAAGTGGAGTAACGCTGAATCCCTGATGTTGTGCATCACAGCCAGACACAGGGCTGAGACACTGTGGCACCCTCTGGGTCTCTGCGTGGAAGGTAGAGAGGAGGAGGCTTCTCCAGAAGGTGAGCCAGGGGAATCTCTCTGCATCGCTCTGATCTGCCCTCTGGAGGTTAGCATCCTCTCCTTTCTCCAGTGACTCTTCAGAGAGCCTGGGCAGGCAGGGTTTCTGTAGCTAGGTCAAAATACCCTTCTACGTACAGTCCTGTCTCCCTGCTGCATGGGACACTTCTGGAGACACTGACAGGCTGGGAAGAGGCACAGTTATTGCAGCTGGGTGCCCTTCTCCTGAGTGAAAGCAGGATGTTGAAGATGTTAAATGCTAATTCTGGAGGGCTGTTGTTTGGAGAAGGCATTCAGCAATTTTTCTGACTGGGGAATTATTATCCAATATTCAGCAGTATTTCTACTTTGTGTAGGATTTCTTACTATTTTTTTAGGCCTTATCAACTTAAAAGCAATCCATGATAGAAGAAGTGCAAACCCTTCTGGGTTTGACTGGGAAATAAACTGAAGCCCAAGAAAAACTTGTGAAATAAGGCTGTGGCAAAAATGGGAGTTGTTTGCTGCTTCTGGTTTGTCTGCTGCCACTGTGCAAACTTTAGGCACGTAGAAGAAGACAGGCTTTTTTAAACCCACTTAAGGAGTATTTTTAATGTAGTCTTCGTTTTGCAAAGCACTGAACTACATGCTGAAATCCCTCAAAGTCCACAGGCCCCAAGTATGTCTCTGGAAAACACTCCTGAAAAAGCATAGTTCTTGACATGTGCTTAAGTTACTTTACAAGAAATATAGGCATGATTCAACTCATCAGTAGCACATTAGAATTGTAGTATGTTCCAGAGAGAGTGTATTTGAGATTGCACAGCTAGAGGGCAGAAAAAATCAAGAAGAACCACAGACGTCCATATCAAGTAACAAGACTGAGTTTGGTTTGAAAGCCCAGGAGGAAATGGAGCTCTGGGGCATTTTCAGTGAAAATTAAGGAGGGGTTATTTCTTTGCAAATGGGATGCTGAGAAAGGAAAAATGAGGGAATAGAAAAAGGAAGTTAATTCTTTTTCCTGGTTCTAGTTTGGGGGCACTTTTAGTTTGTTCCACTTGTACCTTACAGATGAAATTCAATTCTTTCAAAAGACAGAGAATTTATTGTGGGATTGCATGCCCGTGCCTTTTGCATTGGAAACCTGATGTCTCTTGGAAGGCATCTATGCTCATGATGAAAATAGGTGCTTTGTTCCTTAAGAGACTAATACAACAGGGCTTTTTAGCCTGTTTTGCTGCACGAAAGGAAAAAAAATGCCATTTCTTCTGATAGGAAGTTCTAAATGAGAGCTTGTTTCGTTCCAAACCAAAAGATGCTGTAGTAGCACACACTGTAGACTCAAGAGTGTTTCTACCTTGAATATGAGAGAGCTTGTGTCCTTTCTCGCTTGTAAGTGTATTTGGAAGATTCAGATTTTTCCAATGGAATATTTAGGGGCTTTTTGATTTGAAGGGGAAAGCCACAATATGAAGTTTAATTCCCCCCAAAGAGTCCAGTGTTTCTGTGGATGAGCTGGAGAGTCTTGGGAAAGTTTCTGCCATTCTCCTTGTTATCAAGTGTGTAAAAAGGCAATGGCCACCAAGTGGTTCTGCTTCGTTTCTATATCCAATTGATTCCTGTTACCAGCTGCTTCATTTTGGGGGGCAAAAGTTCTCTTTTCTAAGGCTTTATTTCATGTACTGAAAACAGGAGAGGGTGAAGGACCATTGACTTTTTCAGGTTCATCTTTTGAAGGAAGGCATTTTATAGATACTCCCATTAAATGGTACTGGACTCTTTCCCCCACCTTTCTCACTGCCCGAAAAGGTCCTTCAGAGAGACTGGGACAAACTATTTGCTAGAGCATAGTGTGAAGTGGGGACAGGAGATGTGGAGCTTTTGTTTATGTGCTTAGTTTTCTCTGTGTGTGTGTCCCTGTATGTGCAGATCACTGGACTCTGAAACAAAGCTCTCCTGATGAGAAACCTTTCTCTGTAATGGCTTTTAGTGCTCTAAACCACTGGAGAGGAGGTTCTCCTTTGGGTGTCTATGTCTAGTTCTCCCCAAAGCAGAAAATAAGCTGTAGACAAAGAGTTGCTTTATTAAAAAAATAAATAAAAATATCTAGTGATGATGGAACTATAATCTCTGTACATCTGCAGATTGACTCTTAATGCTGTTGTACATACTGGCCTGACTTGCTTTCTCTAAGCACTTACCTTATTTTTGTATACATAACCTAAAATTTTATACTGAAAACTTAATACTTAGTAGCTTACTGTGTTACAGGAGCATGTCTGTCTTTTCTGGCTAGCAACAGAGTTAGAAATGTGGCCTTTGGAGAAGGAAGAAGGGAGGATGTCTTTAGTTTGGAATAGATGGCTAATGGGAGGGAAGGTGACAAAATTAAAATACGCTTAACTAATTTTGTGGAGACAGCTGTTTCTTCCCATCTAACAATACAATGGGAGAAATTTCTATTCCTCACCTTCTGCATCTCTATGGAGGTACTGAAGTAAGGAGAATGTTTGTATGTACTTTTGAGGCTCCATCACCCTAGTGTTGGAGTCTTTCAGTCACTGATGTGTCTTCATTGGAGTGGTTGGAGCAGTATTGTCCTCCTTTTGCATATAGGTGATGGAAGCACAATATGGTAGGTGATTTGCTCCACAGCTACACAGTAAGGCTTCCCAGAGCTGCAGGGAAACAAATTTAAATAGCTTTGTCTGTAGTATCTGTAGACACTGAGGGCAGATGCCAGGGGAACCAGGGGAATTTCCCCTTTGCAAACTGTTTAAAGTTTAGATCCAGAGAATACAATCATAGGCTGGGAAGCTTTTTTTCCTCTGCTTTTGTGATTTGAATGGTTGTTTCCTAAATATATTGAGGACCTGCTGGATACCTTGGTCTGGAATAGCCATTTCCAGCCTGGTTCTATAAATGTCTAAAATCTCACTGTCTTACTGTATAGTTTTGATTTGTTAAAATTCCTTCAGTCTGGGTCCTTGGTTAACTGAAGAACTAAACTCTGTCAGCCTTTTTAAGTCATACTCTGTCCATTAGGCCTTTCAGACTTGTTGGAAGCAGCCAACATTTAATTAGCTCATATTTTCTTTTAAAGTTGTTTGCCTTGTGTGGCAAGCCATTTCTTACCCATGCGTGTTATACCAATAATTAGAGGTTGGGGTATGGTTGTATTAGGTATGCATTAACACAGTGAGTTTCAGCCACCAGGCTCTGAAATCTCCCCTTAGTCTTTAGAGATCAGAAAGCAGTGATTTTTAGGGACATTTGGGCTGGCTTTTGGGCTTTCAAACCCTTACCTGCTTGTGTGTTCTCTGAAGAATCAAGACTGTCCTATAAACTGTTAAAAAAATCTGAAGACCAGGTGGATTACAAGACCTCTCCTGGCAAACGTTAGTGTTTCTTCTTTGAAATGCTCACTGTGAGATTTTAAGGAAATTTTAGTTGTTCTGTGAAGCCAAACCTTAATTCTGTTTCAGACAGAATTTCTGTTAATTCTGCCCTGAGGGATTAGACATTAATCATGGTTGATCACACAAGCTTGACCAGTAGCAAGTAAAATCAATGCAGTTTTGACTCTTCTCTCCATTTTTATTAGGCTTAGAGAAGGTTTCATAATTGGATTAGGTTTAAATTTTATTGCTTGTTGTTGTGCTCACATGGATCTTGTCTGTGGGGTAGTATAATTAAATGCCCAATTCCTCTTTGTGGTGTAGAAAAGGCATTGAAACTTTATAGTAGAATGGAATAAGATGAAGTAAGAGATGCTAATTGAACTCTGGCACGTACATGAAGAATGTACAGGTGATGCTATTGTTATTTTTGTACCTAGAGAGAGCCGGTTTGAAACCTTTGTGGTCAGTGCTCTTTTTTTTTTGGTGTGCAACCAGGCTAATGTGAACAGATTGTATGGGCAGATTTGGAAGGCAGGTGTTCACATCATAAAACCACTGCTGTAATTGCCATGGTACGCTGTGCCATTCTCAAGCGAAAAGGTCAGAAGTAAATGGACACAAACTAACTTTTACCTGTATTAGTGGTTCTTTGAGGTCGTTCTCTGGTGTGCTAATGGTTTAGTATGGGGAAGGTTACTCAACGATGACAGATTATCTATTTTACCTTCTTTCTCATAGGAACAAACCTATTCTTTTGCAATACGTAGCATCAAATTTTCAGTCACAGCAGTTTGCTTTCCAGTTTTGAATGTTTGAAACCCTTGGTTACGAGTCTAGGAACCACCTTTTTGCAACTGTGCTTCCTTGCTGCAGCATTTTGCTTTTTAATACATTCAATGTATTTATCATCTTAATCTCTCTTCAGACTTAAAATTACGGTGTGTATTGGCTAAATGCACATTTTTCCCTACTAGTCCTCAGGAAGTAAGAATCTAGTTATTGTTCTGGCTTGTCCATTAATACCTCAGTTCAAGTGATATGGTTGGCTTCACTCCTCAGACTTGGATATCACAAAGTCTGTCTTCCCAAGTGAAAATACATCTCCTGAAGGGGAATTTGTGTGTAGAGAGGAGGTAAGCTATTTCTTGTACAGCTCTGACTGCTTGCTCAGATGGCCATCACCTGCACACAGGCATACACAGACTTATATTTCAGATGCAAAATACATGAAACTTCTGACTTAAGAACACATTCCTGAGTCACTTAAGCTTGTTCTTTATATAGTATGTAATTTGTTTTGGAGTTAGAAGTGTGTCTTCCCATTACCCACTCTGATGATGGTGTTCTAGAACAGCTGCATTTGGGGTTTTACTTTACTTTATGAAGGTTCAAAAAGAAATGCACGAAGTATAAGTGATTTTCAACATGCACGATAGAAAGAGGAGTGGGCTTTTTCAAGAGATTAAAGAAATTATTTCTTTTTTTCCCTTTATTGCAGATGCTCGAGATGTAGAGCAATTGAGTAAGAATAACATTACGCACATTCTTTCAATCCATGACAGCGCCCGCCCTATGCTCGAGGTAAGGGGGACTCCATGGTAAATCCTTACTTTACAGTTGACTGTTACAGGCATCTCAGGGTTAATTACTTGCTCTGTACAATTGACATTTGAGACTGACTTCTCTTGTGGAAACGTTTGACAGCTGTGGTTCTGGGATCCAGTCACAGATTTTGTTATTGCTTCTGTTATGACAACAAGAAATCTTAATTGGCCAAAGGAAGAGACAATTGTAGTGTCAATCAATATAACCAAATAATGGGATCGTTTTGTTAATTTAATCATAAAGGTAAGTTTCTTTCTGTGTGAAGTTCAAGCATCACATAAATAATAACGTTCCTTCTTCCCTATGACCAGCCCTCCTTTGTATTTGAGGCCCTTTCTTGATTCTAGCAGATGATTGTATAAGAGTTTTGCAGTCCTTTTCCACGTAAAATAGCCTTATTTACGTTTGGGGTGTGGGAAGGAACCAGTGCTCTCTTGTATAATTCATTAATACAGCAGAGCATTTTTAGGTCTCCAGCAGGTTAACATGACGTATTATTCCCCATTTTACTGGAGGGAAGCTGATCTGAACAGCTGAAATGACTGGATTTGTTATGTCGTCTTGAGCAGTGAAGAAGCTGGACGAGGCTGCAAGTTTCCTGTGTTGGACTGATGTGTTTTCTTCTTTATACTGCCTTGCCTTTGAAGGAGGGAGTTTGACTGGGCTTTGCTACACCTTAAAATCCTCCTATTTGATTTATGTTGGCAATGGTTGTCCTCTTAAATTTCTTCATTCCCTGCATTCTGCTTTTCATGAAATACTGGGTAAGGCAGTTGCTGGTGTTATCCTCAGATGCTGCTGAGAGTCTCCGCTTTTCATTTTCTTAATGTAAAAAGTATCTAGTGAATTCAGTCCTTAACCTACAGAATTTCCACCTCTCCTAGGCAAGTCAATAGGTAAAATGAGCAAAAAAAGTGTCCCTACTATGTCATGATTAAAACCAAAATCAAATTAATGGTAAATTCAGGATTGACCTTGCACTTAGAAGTGTGCTGAAGTGGAGCTTTAGTGATTGGTTTTATACTGTCTGACTGCTCTTGTGCCTCGTGCTTGTTAAGCTGAAACATACTGAATTTCAAGAGTGCTCTTAGTTGAAGAGAGAAACAGTTGTACTGAGTAAGGGAGAGGTAATGTTTCGTCTAGGGTGCTGTTCCCTAAAATTAATGGAAGCTTGCTTTGTTTTATTACCATGATTAGAAAAGTAGGAAGACTAATTATGGCACAGATCAGCTGCAGCCTCAGGCCGGTGTTTCTTGTGGTGGTGGTAGTTCTGGCAGCCTGCACACCACCACCTCGCTTGTGGTAGTGCATCTGTTTTGGAGGCTGCATGGTAAATAGATCTGGGAGCTTCTGTGGGTTAAATTATAACTAAGTCACTGTTTCTTCCTCTAGCTCCCCCCACAAAAGATACACAGGATTATATTTACCCAGATCTGTTCCCAGTCTGGTTCACAATGTCTCAAAAGTGGGAAGGGAACAAGTAGTTGTTAGTTGAGGATGGGCTTGCTTTATTCACCCCTGCTTCTGAAAACTGTTTCTCCAATGATACCTTCTCTTTTCTCAGCATGCAATAGACTCCTTTATGTGCTGGTGGTCTGGAAAACAACTGTTAAAACATCTCCCCAGGTCTCTAAGGTAGTGGAAGGATTACAAGTTTTTTATGTTTGGGAGCTGAGCTGATTATTAATTACTTTGTCCTTGATGGTCTCAATGTGGTGCTTGTTTGTAATGAAGTGCTTCTGTTTAGGAACAAGGGCTTAGAAAACATCTGTTAGGTTTTGTTTTGTCCTCTGTTATTTACATCTTTGTCAGGTTCTAGGTAGGTTTGTTTACAACTTGTTTGTCCACGTTGTGCTTGAGACTTGTTCTCAAGTCCACCAAAGTCAAATGGGAATGCTTTCCTTGTGTATCTCCCTCCTCTCCTTTCTCCCCTCTTTTATTCATGGAACGTGAGGGCTTACATTTGTGTTCAGAAATTCACTGAATGTTATTCAGACCTTTAAACACAGAATTTCAGTGATATGAGAATTTTTTTATTTCCTAAAGTTCCCTGTTTTGTGTATGTGCGTTTACATGAATGCTGATAATCTGTAGAAAGCTGCCTTTTATTGGACTACTGTAGTTGCATTTGTCTTTTACTGACAATATTTTAGCTGAAGTATTTTGTAGTCAGCCTACAGGAAATGCTGCAAATACTTCATTAAACAAACCTTTCTGTGCAAGCTGTGTAAGTGTTTCTAGATATTGAAAAGTCAGAAGTGTTGTATTAACATGTTATCAAAAATAGTTTGGCATTTTTTTTGGCTCTCTGGAACAGATGAGTATGGATGCATACTTTAGATCGACAAGATGTCGCAAATTATCCACATCTTGCTTGTCAGATTTTGAAGTTTCAGTAATGACTGTTTTGATGCAATAATACTTCTGATACAGCACTTAGTGCTGATAATGGTGGGTAGAGAATGAAAATGAGCAATCTGGCTTTGTTGTCCTTACTCAAGAATGCAATACCCAAGAAATAGGAACAAACGTGATGAACATCTACTTGCTACAGATTGTAATGTTACTTTCCACCATAGAAATGTAGGACATTGCCCCTCTCTGTGATAGTCTAGACTGTTTTTACTTGATTGTTTAAAACACTCATATGGTACCTTTTTAAAAGTGTGCTTTCCTCCGGGCTTTATGTGCTGCAGTATTTGGATATAGGTAGCTTTCTCATAAGCTGGTAAGCTATTAGAAAATGATTGGAGAGTTTCACAAGAAAGTATTGTGTTAGTTTAGATTATGTGATGTCTGCCTGTTGAGAAATAACGTAAAAGAAAAAAGAATGTTTTCTTACTGAAATGTTGTTTCGGACATCATGTCAATGATAATTTACAAACCCTCATGGATTTCTAATAAATGAGTGGCTCATAATCAAAATTTGGCCTTAGGAAGTTATTGCATGCTTTCAAGCTGGAATAACAGGAAAAAGTAGGTTTTAAAAATAAATTGGATTCTAAGACTTTTTACACCTTTAGACATTGGCAGGCTGCATTAAGTACAAGATACAAAATTGTTTTGTAAGGCAAATAATTTAGATTGGAATTTGCCAAAATCTAGCGTGAACTATCTTGCAGTATTACCCCTTACTTCTTTTTGTATAAACCGTTTCAAGGAAACTTGTCCTCTGATAAAACCAATCCTGAAACTAATTTAGATAACGTCCTAAGGCTATTGTTCAAATAAAGTATACCATTGTTATACAAGACCTTAACCACTTAGATAAGCATTTTGTAGTTTAAAGATGCAGGTTTCTAACTCCCATCACATAAACCTATGGTGATATGTCAAAGTGAAAGGACTGCGTGCTGTATGGAGCGAGGTTTGTTATTTCAAATGCACAGAAGTCACCCCCTGAGTAAGAACAGTGTCCAACAGCATCATTTGTGTTCCCGCAGAGGTACAGAGGCAATAGCCTTGGTGAATCAAGTTGGCTTCTCCACAACAGTTTGGATGGCTGCCCATGGAATACTCCACTTTTATAAATCCACACAAAGGCCATATGCAGAGGAGAATAATTAGGTTTCTTGCCACCTGCTTTCTAATCTATTTATCAGCTAGTTCAGGTTTTAAAATCTCTGCTCAGAATGTGAGGGACACTGAAAGGCAGATGGGGAAACGTATCTCAGAGTGTGCTTTAAAAGTGTATCAGCAGTGACCCACTGGAGAAATCCAAGGGGCTGTCATCTGTCTATATTTCTGTAAGGCCTTTGACACAGCTCCCCACAACATCCTTCTCTCTAAATGGGAGAGGTATTGATTTGATGGATTGACTGTTCTGTGGATGGATGAGGAGTTGGTTAGATGGTTGCATCCAGAGGGTAGTGTTCTATGCCTCAATGTCCAGATGGAGATGAGTGATGTCTTTCAGGGGTCTGTACTGGGACCAGTACTGTTTAATATTGTTATCAATGGCATAGTGAGATTGTGTGTGCCCTCAGCAAGTTTACAAATGACACCAAACTGACTGGTGAAGTTTACATGGCTGAGGAATGGGCAACCACCCAGAGGGACCTAGATAAGCATGAGAGGTAGGCCTGTGTGAACCTCAAGAGATTCAACAAAGACAGTTGCAAGGTCAGGTTGGGGCAACCTCCAGTATTAATACAGGCTAGATATCAACTGCGCAACCCCCAGTATCAGTGCTGTATCCTGGTCTGCATCAAAAGCAGTGTGGCCAGCAGGTCGAGGAAAGTGATTCGGGTCCCCTAATCTGCTCTGGTGAGACCCCACCTGGAGTACTGTGTCCAGCTCTGGGGTCCTCTGTATGAGAAGGCCGTGGACCTGATGGAATGGGTCCATCTGAGGGTCACATAAATGATCAGAGGGATGGAACACATCTCCTGTGAGGACAGGCTGAGAAAGTTGGAGTTCTTCAGCCTGCAGAAGAGAAAGCTTCAGGGAGACCTTGTTGTAGCCTTTTAGTATTTCAGGGGGGCTTATAAGAAGGATGGGGACAGACTTTTTATTTTAGTAGGGCCTGTTGTGACAGGACAAGGGGTAATAGCTTTACACTAAAAGAAGGTAGATTCAGACTAGATATAAGGAAGAAGGTTTTTACAATGAGGGGGTGAAACACCAGAGCAGGTTGCCCGGAGAAGTGGTAGGTGTCCCCTCCCTGGGAATATTCAAGGTGAGGTTACTCAGAGCCCTGTCCATTGCAGGGGTAGATTGGACTAGCTGACCTTTAAAGGTGTCCCTTCCAAGCCATACTATTCTATGATATCTTGGTAGAATTCTCTTTTTAAAGCTACAGCAAATAGTTGTTAGGATTGGAGACCAAAAAGATGAAGGTCTAACTGTTGTGATATCCATTTATCCTAAACAAGCTGGTGTGGTCAGTTAGAACCTACAGAGAATGTGGAAGCTCTTTTAATGAATCCTGAGCTTCCCCTATTGCTTCAAATGATTCCAGCTAGGTGCTACTCTGCTGCAGTTTTTGTGCCAGTTGATCTAGGTGAAGTAAGTGAAGGCAAATCTTGTTAATCTTGCCAGAAGAATCTGGTTGCAGGTCCATTGAACCTAGGAGTGTTTCTCTAGGATTTTCAAGGTGTTTGACCTTGTTCTGGGGAATGTTACATGGAGATGAATGTGGGCCTAAACCAAACAGGATGTTGATGTGGACTGTTCAGCTGCTTGAAAACAGCTATATCCCGTTGTAGAAAGTGAGTGCTGTGGTGGACAGTCACATCCAAGCAGCTGAACTTACAGCATCCTTCATCCTCTCTTACTGTTCCTTCCACTGTGCCCTCAAACACACACACTTGAATACTGACAAAAACAAGAACACTTCCTCCACTGCATTGGTCAGGGATTACTTTGTGTGATGTGGAAAGGAGTATAGCATGAGGCTTAGGGGACAGAGGGATGCTAGAAGGTCTTCTGCTCAGACAGTCACTTGGGCCCTGTCCCAGAGAGATATTATACAGAGACCCCACCTCAGAACAGCATGATATGCATAGCTGGCAAGTGACATGGCACAGATTCAGACTGGAAGTAAGCAAGACCTTAACTATGAGAGTAAGTAGTTGCAGAAATACATTGCCAGAGGCAACAGCGGATTTTTCTCTCATGCTCCACTTCTGTGTGGAAGTTGATTCAGGTGAGGCTGGGTTACAGAGGTCTTTGAGCTCTGCACTTTACAGCCAGAGCATTTCACAGTTGTTGGTCTGAGATGCTTTGAAGTGCCAGTTGTGGTGACTGTAGTGTGCATAGTAGACACCTGTCCATCAAGCATGAAATAGACTGAAACTACCAGCTTCTTTCACACGGTCAACCACACATTTGTCAGTTACTAGTAATTTTGCTGTTGCTCGTGACCTGCACCAGGGATCTGATCTAGCAAATGTATGAATCCTATTACTAGTCGCCTCTGGTTGTGCAGTCCTTTGGCATTAATTTCTTTATAGTATTATCATTGTCAGACTGACCAATGCAGCATTGTAGGAGGCCCTGTATTCTGTATTCATCTTGGAGACATTGTAATGATCACAGTAACCTAGATCTTAAATCAGTGGTTGTTTATCTGGGCATTCCTGTACTGTCTTCTGCCACAAAGCCTTCATTCTGCTTAGGACAGATTACATTAAGAGCAGACTTTTATGTATGTGCTGCTTCTATACATATGTCAGTTTTGTCTCCTTGTTTCATATTGCAGGGTCATTGCTGTTGTATAAAGATCAATTAATAATTTAGTCAAGTCAGACTGTTGCATTTCCTTGTATAGAACTAAGCTCTTATACCACCGGTGCTGGAAGCTGTCAGTTTTCAGCCTTTATGCTGCCATCAAGAGGAAGTATCCAAGCGCTTCTTCTAATAAAAAGCTTAACTTTCTTCTATGATGTTTCAGTGCCTTTTCATGGTAAGGGTTTCCCCTCATGAGGTGTTTCATAAGACCAAGCTGAGCAAAATAGCTACCATTTTTCTTTCAGGTGTAGTGGCACCAGAAGATTCTCTCTAGTTTGAAGTAATGCCCTGTCTGGCATTCGCTCTGCTTGTGAAGTTGGGAGCTCTGACTAACTTTTCAAAAGTATCATTGGTAGCCCACTAAGAAGTCTCCAAGAGACTTCCCCAAAGCGGCTTTTAAAGTGTGTCAGGCTGGGTCTTCATCATGAGGTACCATGGCAGAGGCTGCTAAGGCGATGCACTAAATTGGTTCACTGTATGAATTGCTCAGCACGCAGTAGCTGTGTCAGGGGAAGCATGTTCCTGTAGTGGTAGATGACAGGGAGGAGAGGATGAGGACCGTTTTGAAGCTTTCAGTGCCAAGCTGTCTGCATGAGAGACATTTAGACCAGTAGACACTTGGTGTTTTTCATTGCTTGGATACAGTGTTGACCAAAACAGAGCAAATTATCTGACTTGCTCTGTGCAGAAGAGATGATGTGGAGAGTGTGTTAATGCATGCTTGTAAGGTGAGCATATTCCAGAGGTGTAGCCATTGTATTCCAGCATTCCTTGGAAGAAAAAGGCAGGTGGGATATATTGCTTTACTGTAGTACTCATAGATCCTCTTGAGGGTTAAGGTACGGAGTGTAAAAGGTAGTGCTCAGATGTTAGATATGCCCTGACATGCCCAGGGGCTTGAATACATCATCTAGTAAAGGCAGACTAACAAGGTCCTTACAAGACTGCCTGCTTCAGCTGAGAGCATCCTAAAGGAGATAAACCACAATTTATTATAAACTCATTAGTGTTTTCTTCCATTTTGCGTTCCTTGACATGAGCCAGGTTAGAACTGGAATTCAGGGTTAGAATTAGAAATAATATGTGCAACTTTTTGTGTGGCTAAGAGAAAATCTTTAACTCTTCAACATTTCCCTCTTAGAATTTTAGAAAAGGTGATAAAAAGGAGAGATGGGGAAAGAGGGCTTTAACAGAATGCTTTGTTTGTGATTGGCATATTCCAGGCAATGATAGGGACTTCTCAAAAGTGTCACCAAGACTATTTCCTAAGAAAACCATGAACAAACTATGCAACTGCACACACCATCCCCCCCGCCCCCGACATGTAAAAACTGTTGTATTATTCAAGATAACACAAACCAAATGTATAAATTTTATTGCAGGAGCATCCCGCTTTCTGTTGTTCATGTTTTTAATGTAATTTCAATTTCATTTATAAAACTTTTCAAAACCAAACCTGAGTGTGTTGACTGAAGTCAATTAGTGGTTGTTTTTTGCTGAAACACAAATGTATTTTCTATGAGTCATTAATAAAATCAGCACCAATGGTGATTGCTACAGAAAGTAACTGAAAGGACAAACAAACGGTTGAACGGTTTTCAGTTTAGCAGGTTCAGTTTGGTGCATTACTGGACAAAACCCTTGATAAACTCTTGTTGGTTTGGCTTGAGGAAGCTTTATGCCTGCCGTTTCCTACTTTAGCTTTTTTGCTGAAATGCCCCTAAACAAAAATAAGTTGTCCTGCCCTCATCTGTTGATGTGACGACTCAAATTAACACATGGTTTTTGACTAACCTGAAAGAACTTGCCAGGTGCTGGAAGTTTTCTATTTGCATCTGGGTTCACAAATTTAAGCTTAGGGGTTTAGGTTTAAAAAAAATTTCTTGGAAGTCGTTGATAATATCTTTACATAAATTTAAATAGGGAGCTTTAATGCCAAAAATACAATCCTGTTCTTTTTAATTTTTTTTTTACAACCCCTTTCCTGCACCCACTGCCCTTCAAGAATAGAAATTCTGTAATTTGAGATTCTTTCCCCCTCTCTTCACTCTTTAACATCTGAAGTTCTAGATTCAGGTTTCCAGTGCTAAGTAGGATCTTAGAAATGTATATACAGCAGTGACAGGGACAGTGTTGTCTGCGAAAGTTTACTTGGAAAACCCACTAAACATGAAATAGTGAGTAGCGTTTTCAGTCCTTTTTCTTATTTTCATGCATACTGTTGTGCTGGAGTACTCAGTTTTACATAAAAATCACTGGACAGTTTTTTTTCTTCCACAAATAAACTGTATCTTAGTATGATTTAAGGTGTAATCAAACTGAGTTGACTTCAGAACATCTTTGATTATTACATAGGAGCAAACATCCATATAGGGGTTACATTTGTCTCGCAGTCCTTTTTGCACCTTATCCTGTTTGCAGTAGAAATGACTCTTGGTATTGTGCAGTTAAATTTGTGAGTGCACTTCAGAGGTTCTTGTCTCAGTCACAGACCCATTATCTGACATGTAGCACTTGTAGATGTGTCATTTTGCTACTGCAAAATTCTACATGTTCTGCTAGAAAAGTCCAAATACTAGTTTTTACAAGTTTAGTTAAAATAAAACTGGACTTTTAAAAATGGATTATAGGTAAGTAGAATAAAAAGAGGGTGTTCCTTAAACTAGACTGTTAGGTTTCCTGAGCACTTCATGAAATACTGGATTTCATAACAAAGATTTAATTCTCTCTTTTAAAAGGTAATGATATTAGGAAGGTGGTGTTTTATGGTTTTACTGACTTTTCCAAATGTAAAATAACTGTTCAGTTTCTAATCTTAGTAGATCAACACCTAAAATAATTAGAAATTTGCGAATTACTGCAATTCCATGAACACCTTATTAACTGTAGCATAAAACTTCTGGATATATATGTGTGCACCTAAACTTTTTTGGTTTTAGTATCTCGGTATTCACTGAAGCCAAACTGACTTAGTTCTAGAATCTGTGATGAAATTGTGCAAGTGCTGTCATTGTTTCTTAAATAACAGTGAATTTTAGAAATTTTACTTAACTCTCGCTTGTTTCAACTTTGACAATCTTGAAATCGGAATACTTGCTCTAGTTTTGTTAGCTCTCACTGTATCGGTTTAACTGTAGCATTTAGTTTCAGGGCCTAAGAGAGATAGAAATCTAGTTTTGGTGGTTTGTCTGCTGAAACAGAAAACAGAAAAGTAAATTATATTTTATTTTACTGATTTTTTTGAGGTAATCTTAACAGGTATAGATATCCGAAAAGAGATGGGAGTGCTGCTTTTATTTGCTGAGGGAGGTATCAGTTAGGGTCATCATGTGAATAATAAGGAAAAAGTTTAAAGAAATTGTGTGTTTGAAGGTAGGGATCTTTGGTGGTAAAGGTGATTGGAGAAAGGAAGGTGAGCAATGATTTAAAAGTAACAAGTAGAAAGTAGCAGTGAATTGAGATGAGCGGAAGAAAGTGGTGTTCAGCATCTCATTGACCTAGGAGCTTGGGTTTGACCATGTTCCATATATATAGGATGTTTTATTACTTGAAATTATTACATAACTTCTGTTTAAAAAAGATTGGATTTTTTTTTTTGAATGGGCAATCTAGGTACCAGCTTGTTTGGAAAGATAAGATACAAGTGACATAACTGTCAGCTGAAGAAATGATTGAATAACGAAGTACTAACAGCAGTATCCAATAAATAAAGTGAATGTAATACTTCGTGTAAGATTTAAAATAGTCTTTCTCTCTTCATCAGTTTTTATAATTGCAACCATTTCTCTTTGCTTTGAACAAATACTGTGTTTTGGAATGAGTTAGCTATTCTGTGACACCGAATTTATTGTGTAGGTGAAGTGGCACAATAGCTATTTTAAGTTGTGCTGTCCTTCCTCCACTTAATTTTTTAGAGAATTATAATTCCTGGGGAATTAAAGAGTTAATTTAAAAATAAATTAATAAATAAAGCAAACATCCAGACAGTTGGCATCAAACTTGTAATTTTGCCTTCCCATCTTTATTAACATGCAGTTTTAGTCCAACTTTATGTATTGCGTTTGCAACCAGACTCAAGTTTGTTTAATGAAACTGTAGACTGGGTGCTGATTTGGAACTTGTTGAAATGTTCCCTAGGAGCTGGTTTGCTTGACTCTTCAACAACTTTAGGTTTAGCTTGCTCTGTTTTAGTCATTGTTTCAGTGATTGTTGCCTTTTTGCATCTTATGTTTTGCAGTTTCAGAATGGCAAACAAACTACAAAGTAATGAAATAGCAATGTCAGTATTTTTTTGCATGGTAGCACTCTCTATAAAATGTTGTAGGTATTTCTTTGTTCAGCTGGCATAAACTGTTCTGCTAAAGGTTCCTTTGGGACAGTTCATAGGTGTTGTCTGCAGGGCATGTGCTCAGGAAGGACAGCAGTGTCTTGGGGCACAGATACACAAACGACATTATGATCCTGGCTAGTTTTATTCAAAAAGGTCATGGACAGCAGGGTTCAGTAATTAAATACCTTCCTATTGCCAATATGTTTAAAAAAGCTCTGTCCACCATTTATGAGGAAAAGCAATCAATTTAGGAATATCTATACAAAAAATCCCCCGAGTCTCATTTATGAATACCTGCCCTATGCAGTCTTGTGTCATCGTTGTATTTCAGATATCCAGTTACGGTGAATGATATTTGATCCTATTATTATTGTTGTTATTTCGACCAAGAGAAGTAAAACTTGATAGTAGGGTGGGATTCTTAGGAGTTACCAACTCTGGCCAAACTGTGTTTAGGTCGAAGTGACTGAGAGTTTCACTGTTGATTTTTGTGGGACTCTGCTTAGGTCATTACACAGTACTTCTGAAATCCCACCTCTAACTATTTCTGAGTTGAGTGTGTGATTATTTCCTCACAGGGAGGAGTCCATCACCACAGCCTTCCAAAAACACCATACAGGTGATGTGCATCAGTCAAAATACTAAATTCCAGTAACTTTAACCATCTCCTGCCTGAGAAGCTATGTTAGTAAGGCTGATAAACTAATGCTGAGCATTTGCGAGCACAGTAGTGAAAAGAGTGCTGTGGACCTCACTGGAAGTTGTAAGTTCTGAAGACCTCCAGGATCAGGCTCTGGATGAGCCATTCAGTACCACGCGTGGTCTCTCAAAGACTAGTTTCATGCCTGCTTGCGGTAGTGGGAACTAGCCAGCCATGACAAAAAAAGAACATTGTGGGTCTTAAACTTGTGCTGGTGCTACTTCTGCTTTTAAAGTGATCATGTTCTGAAAGCCCCTCTGCACTCAGCCAGTGAAAAGCACTCAGCATGTGCCATACCTTCTGAAATCTGTGGGGCAACTTGCTTCAGTGTATGCTGGATCAGTGAACCTTCTGGCTCATGAGAGTTAACCCATCTCCTACCTTCCATTTTCTTCCTGGTTTGTTTTTCTTTTTTCTTTTTNNNTTTTTTTTTTTTTTTTTTTTTTTTTTTTTCCCCCCTTGGTGGTGCAGGGAGTTGTCTGGAGGTGTGTGGGGAAGAATAGCATGTCAATTTACTTTCAGGTCACAGGCCCTCGTTCTACTGGAGTGACTGATTCACTTGAAGTGATATTAGTGTCTGAGATAAACCTCTCAGATGTGTCATACAAGATGCTTATTAACTATATTCTGGCAGATTAATTACAATATCATCCTTGGCTCAGCAGCCTATCAACATATGTATTACTGCTACATTGTCTTTCTGAATGTATGCATCTCTGCAAGCCGTTGAGGATCAGCTTATGGCTGTGAAGCCATCCTAGTTTCCCACAGCAGGCATCTCTTCTCCCAGCACAAGGCAGGAGGGACTGTTTCTTGATGCTGTTACCTCTGGCCGCCAGCTGCTTTGGTTTGCAAACTCTCTCTTCCCTCAGCTGCATTTTGCCATGCAGCTCTCACGCAAAATGCCACGTGCTGTCATGGGTTTGGTGCCTTCACCCTCATCAGGCACTGCCGTATCTCCATCTCCATGCTTAGAGCTGTATGCAGAGCATTCCACACTCTAATCCTGCCTTCCCCAAAACAGAAGGCCATAGAGAGAAGCCACGCTTCTCTGGTTGTGACGCGTTGGGGATGGCCTGTCAGAGCAAGGAAGTTTGATAAAGTGTGGTATGGACAGGGTAGGGTGTCAAATCTGTGGCTATGAAGAAGGCGTTGGATGAAGGGGTTCTTGCTGGATTGAGAAAACGGCTGGTGCCATGGTGGTGAACAGATGTGGGTGAATTATTGGCGTGTCCTTTCTGACAGCGGTGAAGTTCATGCTCCTTACAGAGGGTTAGTGTGATGGTGTAACATGGTGCCCAGTGGTCAGGGCCCCTTATAAGAGGGATTGCTCTTTGGTGTGAGATGGCAATTGAAGTAACAAAAGTGTGTGTAGAGGAAATAGATGAGTTCTGAGCTAGAAGAGCAAAGAGGGTGTTGGAAAAGATCCTGCTTCACATAGTATCGCAGTTGAGCAAGGAAAATCCTCTCCTTATCCCAGCTGGCAAATGAAATGCCTGGTAGATACATTTCATGTTCCACCTTTTTGGCAAAGGATCTCTTCTAGATAAAAGTGTGACTTCCCGTGTATGCTGTTGAATATGCAGGGCTGTTATAGGGGCTTGAATTGTTATAAAAAGTAAATTAAGGTGCATTTTGTGGTGGACCTTTTGCTGTGAATCCATATGTTTACATGAAAAATTCTTATCTGCATCTGAAATAAGTCAAAAGTCTTCTGGGGAATTAGTTTTCTTATTACTTAGTGCCTGAGCTGCAACCTATATTCTTGGAAGTCCTATTTGAGAATATGCTTTCAGAAGTGTTCTTTTTCTTAACCGTCATAGGGGCAAAACAAGCTTTGAAAATAAAATGACAGTTAAAGTGAACGTTTACAATGCAAAGCAGTAGTGTATGATTATAGTGTTGTTTTAAATATACCCAGTAACATTTTTAATGGATCAGAAATGGTTATCTAACTTCCCTAACTGATCTTGTAACTTATGATGATGGCTGACTAAGAAAGTGAGGCTAACTTCGTGGAAGAAAAGTGTCCATTTTACAGTTGTCCTTCTTGAAGTTTCTCAAAAATGAAAAACAAAACCCATACCCACAAGCATATTTCTTCTATGAAATGCATTTTATTTGGTTTATCAACTAGGTAATGAAAAAGTATTGTCTGGGATCAAAAAAAAATTGCTTATCACAATTTTAGATTGTGGCATGTGTTCAGAGAAAGGGAAGGGGAGGAGAAGATGCAACTTAGTTTTACTAGAAGTGTAGGAAGAATGAGATTTTTAGTAAAGATGCTTCTATTTTGAAAAGCTTGCTATTGGGCCTCAGGATAAGCATGACTAAGCTATGTGCTGGTGTCTTAGCAACAAAGCAGATGTGAAAACAGTGTTTTAAAATTTGGCCACATAGAGGTGATTTCTGCTTGTCTGAATAATGATGTGCCTTTCTCTAAGTCAGTAAAACCGCACTAGTTTAGAGCGGGACTTGTGTGGTGGTAATAAATGTATTTAACTTAGATATTTTCTTCTCATTCATCTTTGCTTCTTTACACAGGGAGTGAAGTATCTGTGCATTCCGGCTGCTGACTCACCCTCACAGAACTTGTAAGTTGTTTTATTTTTTAACAATAAACCACAAAATCCCAGAAATCCCTCAGTACTGTGATGCCTATTTTACAATGAGCTGAAAGATCTGATTCTGATTTCTCACATGTATTACACAGATGTGGTTTTTAATCCGTTTAAGAAAACGCACTTTGCGCTTAATTCCAACCACTTTAATTCAGACCCTGCTTTTTGTGTGCAAGGGTTTGTAGGAGAGTCAGTATGTAAACACTCTTCATTTGTGGCCTTAAACTTCAGAAATTCCTTAGCAAGTCTGCTCCTAATTTAGCCCCAGTTTATTCTAGCCATTGTTTTTCTGTAAATCTTTTTGCTTGGCTGTTCTTTTTTTTTTTTTTGTTAGAGCTATCTCCAGCCGTTAACAAAAAGAAAATATTTGGAAGAGGTATGAAGCTTGGTGCTTCAAGGTTTGGAATACATTTCTCACAGTGGAGCTTCAAGATAAAGTTCCACGGTGCAAACTACCCTTGCAGCTATCTGCTCTGGACTTTTTGGGTCTGCCTCAGAAGGCCCCGTTGCTCTTTGCAGTGGTAGACTGGCACGACGGGGAGTTTCTGCCCTGTGGTGACTCTTGCCTTGAGGATATATGTACTGAAACTACGGTGTCCCAACCTCACTCTTTCTCATCTCTTGTAACGTTCATGAAATGCTAACTGACTTACCCTTGGTTGTAATGTTTTGAACCATTAAGCATAGCGAGTCTTGATTCCAAAGAGAAATCAAAACAGGTTTTGCTAAGAGCACTTGGATGGTGACCAAGTCTTTCTTTTAGAGCTCACTGTTTATGTTGGGGAGAGGTGAGGGGGGTTTCAGCCACATCCTGCTACCAAGTTTTGTAGAGAAACAAGTATTTGAAAGAGCCTGGTAGGTACGGAAGGAAATGCAGCACTGCTTTTCTCTCACATCACAGCAATATTCCGGCTCATGCTTTCGGGGTATATTTTTAGAGTATGTGTTTCTCGTACTCTAGAAAGATTCCAGCATGGCATTTGATGTGGGGTGATTTGCCTTTTCATTATGTATTTCTGTCTTGTTTTTAGGGGAAGGGGGGCAGGAAAAACCCACCTCTAATCCACAATAAAAACACTCCAAACCCCTATGTTTTGGGACAGGTCTGTACTGAGAAAGCAGAGAGCTAATTGCCTTTGTCTTGGGCAACTTTTGTGGCCTTAATACTTTAAATAAACACAAAGAAATAAATGGGAAGGAAAAAATATGAGATTAGAGGGATACATTAACATGTCATATTAATTGTTTGTTGGTATTCTGAGGTCTGTAGCATTTCTGAAACCATTTTGCAAATCTCCTTCCTTTGGTAATAGCTATTTGGATCGATTTGAAATGGAAATGGAAAGGATGGCGTTTGTGATGAACGTTAATGTACAATTCAGCCCCCTTCTTCCCTGTTCGAAAACCCCCCTCTTGTCGCTTGAGCTGTCTGGCACAGTACCAAACCTCCTAAAGCATCAGTAAGAAGATACAATATTTGCATGAGTATTGTTTCTGTTGTGCTGCAGGCATCTAAAATACTTGCTTTGGTATCAATGGTTGCAAGCAAGCGTCATTACTTCTAATACTGATACGTTTTATCACTTAAAATAAAACTTGATGAGTAACTGACTTTTCTTTTTTGCTTTATGCGGTCCAGATCTTCAAGTCAAATCAAATCATGATGCTTGTAAATAGCAGCATTGCTTGGTTGCACATAGAATCTTCTGAAAGCAAGAGGAAGCTGTCTTTGTTTAGGCCGTGAGGATTTGACCCAATCCTATCTAGGAGCACTCCTATCTACAGCCTGTGCCCTCTGTGGAGGGAGGGGTAGCTGGGGAACAAGAACGCGGCTTTGTCCCTCTGCATCATTTTTGTGTATCTTCTCTCAGAAGAGGAATTCTAGTGGTATCAGGAAAAAAATGGCAGCATCCTATATTACAGGTCCTTGTGTTTTCTTTACAGTGGTTGACAGGTACAATTGACCAGATGCACACTGCTGCCTTGTATGTCTCTCCCAGCAGCAAGGTTTATAGAGACTTTGCTGCTGCTTTACAACTGCTGGCAGGTTGGTAAGGTCCACCTGAAAGTTTTTACTCACTCAATTTTGGGACTATGAGCTCTTAATTCATTTCAGCTCAGTTTTTCTGAGGGGAAACTTCTGATTTCTTATGTGTGTAGTGCACATTTTCTCCCAGTAAGCTTGTTCAGGAGCTCCCTTCCTCAGAGGAATGAATTCTCAGGAAAATACAGCAGGGATTCCCCTGTTAACATGTGGGCAAAGTGACTCAAAAGCTTGCTTCTACTCCCATGTTCTGCCTCTACTGAGCATAAGAATCAAGCAGCTGCTTTTGAGGCTCAAGGTACTTCCTAGCTGTTAGATGACTGTTTTCCTTGGGCTGTGAGAATTTTACCTTAGGCCTTTGACTTCTCCAGAAACGTCATCTTGTACAGACCCTGTTGCTGAAAAGGTAATTCTATAAAAATCAAATCTTCCCTTCCTGTTCCAGCTAATTATCATAGGCTACATGTTTCTAAGTAACTAACCTCCAACGGTCAAGGCTATTAGTGGTGACAATACAGAAGCCAGATAACCTATTAAGAAAATTAGGTGGATTTTTGTTTCATTTACGTTGCTAAAGGAGAGAAACATGAAGATGCTTCCTTCTATCTGATTTGATTATTTCTTTTTAACCTTTATAATAGTTATAATATTCGTAGAAGTCTGACAATGAATGAATATGTAGATGCCCCTCAGCCTAGGTTTGAGTTATCCAGCTTGCTAATGTGTAAGTGTAGCCAACTTTTACGACATGCTGGTGGAGGCGCTGTACTGGTTCTTCCTGTGGTGTTTTCCCACTGTGAAGATGATGCAGTTCAGGACCCAGCTTTAAGCTGGGAGATGTAAAAGCCAGATAGCACGCAATAAATTGTCTTGAAGTAACTGTTCAGTCCAGCAAAATAGGCTGCAAATCAAGACTTTCGTCAAGTGCTTTCCTGTTACAGATGATAATCAACTGTTCTGTGGTTAATGTAAGACTTGCCATTCATTTTTATGTGTCTGACCCTTACCACACAGCTAACTGGTCCTCAAGCTTAGTTTTTGTGAGAGGCCCCGGTACTACAGGAGTGTGGAGTAGTAGTACATTTATTTATCTTTTGCTCTGACTCGAGGTGAGGAGGAGCTATGGTTCTGCAGAGCAGCACGCATTCCAGACTTGGCTATTTCTCTTCCCATTTCCATGAATGCTTTTAAACACACTTGACAGTGTGTCAGCAGAACAAGTGTCAGCAATAAGGCAGGGTGAATAAAACTGCATTAATAGAGTTCACTGATAGCTACATTAAGTAGCTTGCAAAGGTGTTATACCCATTCATAGATATTTTTCTAACCTGTGTAACCAAAACTTGTGCTCGACCATTGACGTGAATTCACTGGTCCTTGGAGCTGTGCTGTTGGCCAGATTTTCTAGAGATAAAGATAAAAGATGGGTATATGAGAAGATTGGGAAGTTGTCAATCCAGCCATAACCAAGCTTCATTTGAATCCATTCAGTCTCAGATCAGTGCACCTTTATTGTGCAGCAACAATATCTCTTGCACACTCAGCCAAATGCCCTATTTATCCTTTGAGCTCACTTATTTGAAGCTGCTTGTGTGCTGCAGGCAGACCTGAGTACCATGATTTGTTAGAACTCAGCCAGTAAAAGTATTTTGGAGCAGCAGTCTGAGTGGAAATACATTTGTAAGACTTCCTTCCTCTTCTTCCCTATAGCTTGGTGTTGTGTCCTACCTTAAGTTTTTTACAAATAAGTCACCCAACTCTTTTCCAGCTGCATTCTCTGTGTTGTATCCAGTGCTACAAGCACTGTCTTGGAGAGAGCCCTGGGCTTTGTGATTCCTTTTTTTGGGTATTTCAGCTTAGACATCATTACCTTTGCAAGTTCCACAGGCGCTGCCACTGTTGTCCTCCTCCAGGTCTGAGTGTTTATAGTATCAGCAGCTGCACTGTTGGGCAGGAAGGAAAGCTTCCTTTTATGTGGGTATTCCTGATTTTTGTGTGGCTGCTGGTGCTGGGCTGAGGTTTTTTTCTTTTACCCTTGTGGTATAATATTCACCCTGAGAGGGGAAACATCTTGAATACAGGACGTTGTGTTTCATGGGTGTTGAGCGCAGTGTGCTTTCAGGTTCGTCTTTGCTTATAAGCCTGGTACTGACCCACCCCTTAAGAAGCTCTCTTCTGTGTCGCATGCATTGCTGCTGCCTGTGAATTTAAACTGCAAAAGCACTTAAAAGCCACGGTATTGAACCAAGAGGTGCTCCTTGCACCTATGATAAACTGCAGGCGTTGCAGTCTGAAAGGCAGAGGCAGGATGAGCAACTTGGGGCTGGGCTGTAATGAGGTGATGCTGAGGTGGTGGATAGCTGCCCAGTTACTTTTCTTCATACTTGTCCCACTTACGATGAAGAGGCATGTGCAAAGGATAATGAGAGTACAAACCTTAATGTTTGTAAACTGTGTCTTTATCTTCTCCACACTTTCTGCTGTGCTGCTAGAAAAAGGGTATGCTGTAGTCAGGGTTTGGCTGACACCCTGAATAAGGGCAGCCATAAAGGGTAGGGCGCTCTGAGTGGGGGAGACTAGGAGGAGCTGAAGAAACCAGGGCTTGAACTGAGACTTTTTTCATAGTAAAGACAAAAGGGGAAAGCCTTCATTTTGAAAGAAGATTTTGATGTGTCGTGGTATATGGTTTGAAGGAGGAGGTGAAGTCAAAATTAAGCTTAACTTTTGGTAGCAGGTAGCGAATGCCTCTTTGTGAGAGATGATATACTTTAAGAACTGTTCATGTAGCTGTGCTGAGTTTCATCTGACATCTGAGCATATGCAAGAACATACAAGGTCAAGTTACTAGTTTAAAGAGGAATAAAACACAAACTGAAATACAGACTTCACTGTCATCAAAATAAAATGTGTTAATGTTTATCACATTGTAGTACCTAAGGTACTGGTTTCTTCTTCAGGTAGAGTTGAGAATAACTATGCCAGTGAGTATTGTGTTTCATTGGCAGGCTCTAACTCTTACCTTGTATGACCTGTATTCAGTTCTAAATTCTAGAAACAGTGTTAAGTGAGCTTTCGGATACATTTCTCTCTTTCTAAGTAGTGATCTTACTAAATAGAGAACTTTCTTTATTCCCCTTCTGCTTCTGTTTTCAGGGCAAGGCATTTCAGAGAGAGCATCAAATTTATCCATGAGTGCCGGCTTACAGGTGAAGGCTGCCTCGTTCATTGGTATGTATACCATTCACTAAAAAGAATTCTTAAAGGTTTCTCTACCTTCACTGGATGTTCATCGTTTTAATAAGTTAGTGTTCATCTCCATATTACAGCAAAATCTTCTTAGACTGAAATGCCACTTTTATTTTAAGAGCCTGAGAAGATTTGCAAATGCTATTAAAGCCTCATGCTAAGACTTTTGAGTCACTGGGGTGGGCAGCTGCCTGGAGATAAAAGGAGTCCAAGAAAGTCTTCTTGACCTTCTCTTATCAGACCTTTTTGTAGGATTGATTTGAATAGAAATGTATTGACTAGAGAAGTATTATTTATTTCCCAAAGCTTTAATCACTCTTTTTCTAAAGGTTATTTACATAATTAAAATAATTTTATTAAATTACTATATGTTACAGAAACTTTGTGACTTCAGAGGTGTTTAAAAAAGAATTCTCCCCTGAGCAGAAGTTGGTATTTTTTTTTCCTTTTTCTTTAAACTGCTGAAGCATTCGAACGTTGCTTTTGTTAATAGCAAGTCTCTGATTGGAGAGATACTTCTGGGACTGTAGAGAATAGAAAAGGAAATCCCACCCTGGGGTTTTTTCTTGCTCTGTGCTGTCGGTGGTAGTCTGTGTGTTGTATGTCCAAGTGACATATGTGAGTCTGTACCTGTAATCACAGTCATCTTGTGATTTGAACACTGGACTTGTACACAGGCCCTCAGCATAAATCCTTAGTTTGCTACCAACTTGTGATAGGGCTGGGCATAAGTCATTTGGTCTGTCTCCATGCATGTAAAACGGGGATAATTTGTCTGAATTCCGATAGAGTTTTGAAAAACACGTTTAAATTTGTGAAGCTTTTCAAAAGCACAAAGTGTTCTCAAAATGCTAAGTCAAAGTCTGGCATAAATGTAACTCAACCACATTTCTTTATACTCGCAATAGTAATGGTTGTGAGGTGGGGTTTTTTTTGGGGTGTGTGTCCAGTGCTGTCAAACCTGTAATAGTGAATGATTCTTACTTTATCCTAGCATTTCACATAGGGAAATTGGAGTATTGAGAGTTGAAGTTGCACATTGCATGGATAGCAGAAAAAGGAAAAGAGCTCAAGCAACCAGACATATGTACTTTAACAGTTCAGTTAAAGTTCATTTCAGCCCCATGAAATTGAAGTCTTTTATTCACGGTGGAGAGAGAATGGTCTTATTTCACTGCTCTGATCTGTACAGGCAGAAGAAAGTGGGTGACATTTCCAGCTTATTAAAAAACAAATCTAACTTAGAATGTGTGCAATCACCTGATTTTGTGCAGACTTAATACTTATTTTTTTCTTTCCAGTCTCATATAAATTACCACTCGGAGCCCACTTTCTTGGTCTTGTCATAGGTTTGTTCTGATGCATTTGAAAAAGCAGCACAGCAACCTTTTAACTCAAATAGTGTAACATTTCTTCCCAGTGGCAAGCAACACGGCAGTCTGCTGCGATGCTGAGAAGTGATGCTTTGAACTTCATAGATGAAGTACAGTGCTGCTTCAACTTATTGCACCTCTTTTATCATTCAGCCTCGCGGGTGTCTCCAGGAGTGTAACGTTGGTGGTTGCCTACATCATGACCATCACAGACTTTGGTTGGGAAGATGCACTGTCTGTTGTCCGTGCAGCAAGATCCTGTGCCAATCCTAACATGGGCTTCCAGAGACAGCTACAGGACTTCGAAAAACACGATGTTGATCAGGTAAACTGCAGACAAATGGGCTGTGAAACCAAGTCTCAGATCATGGGATACTCACTATTTTGGGGCCCACGCTGGTTTATCTGACTCCTTTTTTTGCTTTGAGGGAGTGGCTTCTTTGCCAAGATTATTTCACATGGGAGATGCGAATAGCACTGAAGGTATGAGGGAATTCTGGGTGGGAGAAGAGACAAAGCACGATATCTAAACACTCCTGCCCAGCTGTGCTTTCAGTCCAGTGATCGCTTAATGTGTGCTAAGAAACAATGCAAGACTGACACCTTTAGAGGGGTAAAAACTAAAGACTGAGTTGCTCAGAATGCAACAGAGACACCAATCTATAAGTACCAGTTGCATTAAAAATTGTGGGTTCCCCCCCAACACATTCATTTGGAATAGTAAACAGGAAAGAAATCATAATCAGAGATCTCATTCAGGAGTTAAGCCATACTCAGAACCTAGTTTGTGTGTCGTGTTTCACCTCACCTTCTGTGGCTGAGACTTTCTGATGTGTAGAGCAGTCTCAAATCTGACCCTTTTTTTCTTCTTAACCTTTGAAGGTTTTGTAACACTAGGAGAATTGAGGGAACAGTTAGACTGAAAAGTGGTTTTCATAAAAACAAAAAATAGTTTCTTACCCTTAAAAAGAACCATCCCACGCAGAAGACCTGCTCCTTGTGGGTGATCGGTGACTTCCACTTATGTTAACAACCTACTCTGGCCGTCCCCTCTGTTTTCCATTGCTCAGCATGTTGCTGTTCTCTGGGTTTTTGTGCCTGTTGGGCTTATTAAAAACCAATAACAACAAGAACAGAGGCAAACCAAAATCGGAAAGCAAAATACATGAGGCAAAGGATGTTGTGCTTTTATTTTTTATTATTATTCCATCCCTGTCATTCTGCTGCAGAAAGCTCAGAGTTTAGAAATTAACCTTTGTTTTGCATGATGCAGTTTGCAACTGTAAATATTTGCGTTTTTTTTTAATATTTAACTGAATGTTTCCTGGATCGTTTGGAACTGGTGTAAATTGTAGAGTAACTGATTTTTAAGAGACAAGAGTCAGAGGGGGACTTTCCAGAGTTGTCTCCTTCCTCCCTTACAGTCATTTCTACTCTAATTGGTCTGGGCTAACAGCAATGACAATTAAGGCTGTATGCAAATAGCCTGATAAAGACAGTAACGTCTCTTTTTTTCATCCACCATGGACGGCACATTCTGCCTTTTTTCACTGAGGGGGAGGCAGTAGGTTGCAAAAAGAAATATCCACCTGTAGTCACTGGCCACGCTGTAGTTTCCTACTGTCTCTTAACAGCAACCACATCCTTAGCAGGTGTCTGTTTACACACCTGATTTCAGTGGAATAATGCCATCTGCCAAGGGCGTGAACTTTTTTCTGATTTCAGCAGCATGGGTGTTTTGTTGTGCCACTACAGGGTGGTATCCTGTGGGGTTTCTGGAATGAGGTCCCTTAGATCTTGGTCTTACAGGAAGGGGTCACAAAGGTCATAACATGGTTTGCACCAATTCCAAACTTCCACATGGTAGCCTCAGGCTTCAGATTTGACTCGAGACCTTACAGTATTTTTAGGAATGGGAGGGAATAACTGTGGGTGAGGTCATGTTTCCCGATGTCCTAATAAATGGTCTTATGGATAAAACTATCCATGAACCCCAAACAAGACAAAGCTATCAAAGTTAAGGCTTGAAAAATGATCACAGGAGTTTTATCCCCACTGGAACAGAACAGTTGGGGTCTTTGTCTACTTGCTGCTTCTGCAGAGATGAGCAACTAGATTGTCGGGAATGACTGAGTGGACTCAAATTCTTCAACTGGCAAAGAAATGATAGAAAAGGGTATGATAAAGGTCTATAAAGTTGAGGGGGATAGAGAAAGTGAATGGGTGTGATTTCCACTCTTCCTTGTAATGTGAGAAGGAGCTATCAGTTGGCGGGTCTCAGTCAAGGAAAAGGAGGGGAGTTTAGTCAATATACACTTAGGCAGCTTCTTTGTGCCCAGATATCTCATGGTAAAAAGTTTGTGGATTCAGATAGTGATCTCATGGCAGAAAACTTCATTTGTTGCTATCAGTCACAAAGATACTGCCTCAGCCTCCAAAATTTCCTGAGCTGAAAATTGCTGGAAGCTGAAGAAATGAGCAGGGAAAAGATCCTGGCATTATTGCCCTGCCATTGCCTGATTCTTTCTTCAGCATTTAAACTGGCTGCTCTCATATACCAGGATACAGAGCTGGACTGACCTTCTGCTGGACTTGGTACATTTGTTGCCATGTAGCATATTAAGTTATTTGTTGGTGGTCTCAGGTTGAAAAATCCATATGAGTGGTTCAGTTCCTGATCTTCAGCCAAGCCTGTTGTGACTTGGGCAAGTTGGCTGAATGTATAAGCTTCCATGGTTATTCATCTCATGGTATACACAAAAGGAGGAGGGTGCTTGTAAGTTCAGGAGATTCTGGCCTGTGTTTTTTACTCCGAATTACTTCATAACAGCAAGTGTGTCATTTTAGGGGATATAAGGATCTCTGGTTTCAAGTGTGCGTTCTGTTCCTGAGCCTATGTATTCTGTGCTGCTATTGGAGGACATGCAATATTTGGAGCACTTTTCTGTAAATTACTTGTGTTCTTAAAGGCTCTTGCAATCCTGTAGGATAGGAGGGAGTAACTGCATCAGTCTCATGTTATTGTTTCATCACATTGTTTATGTATGTTCAATTTCTGCAGTTCAGGCAGTGGCTGAAAGAAGAATATGGGGAAAACTCTTCTCAGGATCTGCAAGAAGCCAAAAATCTTCTGAGCAAATATAAAGAGCAGGCAGAGTTGCAGCAGAATACTGGAGGAAGACAGTGGAATAACAACTTCTCATCTGTGCCGTCTCTCTCATACAGCAACTACACAACAGAGACCTAATTGTAGGAGGTTGATTTTTCTTCTTTCTACCTTTGAAAAACGTCTTGCCATAATTTCCATCCCATCTTCGAGACTCAGCAGTAATCATGCAAACAGTTGATTTGTAGAAAGCTTCTTGATGAAAATACTACGTTATGTGTGTGTGTGTGCGCGTGCGTATGAGTGTGTTTCACACAGTTTTATAATTTGGGCAGGATCAAGCTCTCTGTGTGCCCAGAGACATGATCCGGTTCCTGTGGCTGAGCCAGTTTGCCAGCCAGCCACTGCCATCATCCCCGTGTGCCCACGTTGCCTGGCATTTGCTGTGAGGTTAGCTCAACTCCTTTCATTGTAGGCTAGCAAAGGGCTCTGAGAGATGAAGTCTGGTGATTCAAGCTGTGGCAGTTTGACATCTCTGTACTATTAATGTGGCAAAAATGTTATTGCACCTGAAGAAGGGCACTAAAGTCTGTGTCTCTGCTGCTCCTGTTCACAGTCCACTGGCAGGTAATGCTGTGGGGGTGGGCTTGAACTTGAATGCCAGGTTGCAACCTGGAGCAGATGAGATAAGGGTATACGTATCTTTCTATCAACAGTAGCACCTAGGAGAGAAGTGGGACAGACAGCTCTGAGTAATAACATCTTCAGCTGCCACCGTTGTACTTGCTTCAGTGCACGTGAGACAGCTGTTGGTAGAACCGCCACAGACCAAGAGCACCCAGACTGTTACTGCAGCTCAGCTGATGTGCAGTGATTTAAGCCGTGGTCCCTTGATTGTGCATCTGGTCTCCCAACATAAGGTTTGCTGGAGAGTAGTTTATCAGATCTCCAGTACTGCTGAACTTCATTCCCTGTGGAACACGTGCCTCTTCAACACGCCCCTGCGCACATGATAACGTGTCTCCAAAGAGTGGGCTCGGTGTGAGTGCGAGCACCTGTTTCTTTGCTTGTGCTGTGGTTTGCTCTTTGACTTCAGCTACCTCAAAAATGCTGTTTTTGTCATTGTGGTTGTAAATGCAACCCTGAAAATTGCCTTGTGTAATCTTAATCTGACACTGGGTGAAGTAAGTAGGTGTGTGCGTGCGTGTGAGAGTGTGTGTGTGAGCATGTATATTTCACAAACGTCTGTATTTAAAAATTTTATTGTTTTCTTTCAAGACTGCCCATATTTCTCACTGGTTTAAATTTAAGTTGTTTGGCTTCAACTTTCTACCATTTTAAAACCACTATATATTTTGCAGTGATCAGATTTGTAGGAATGCATTTGTAAAATGTATTTTAAACTAGGTTAAAACTAGGAGCCATAATCAGCTCCTGGTAACGTTGTGTGTTTCTGGAATGGAGCCATTGCCTGACTCAAGTGTATTCTAAGAGTGTAACTTCAAATTTGTCACCAGGGATGCTGGGCAGCTTATTGATTTCTGATCATGTAATGGAAGGTGGCACTGATACCAGGATCATGGTTTCTTATCTTTGACTCAGAAGATGAAAGGCCTATTTTTTCTTGAAGATTCCAGAAAATAAAAAATACCTTCTAATCAGCCAGGATATTTATGAAAAAGAAACAAAACAAGACAAAACCAAAAACTTCCACAAACCATCACTTGTTTAAATGTGGTGTGTCTGTCATGCTGAAAGCTGAGCACTGAGCAAGAAGCAGTCAGCGTGCTAAATAGGAGGTTGTCTCTTTCAATTTTTTGGTACTCTGGCCTCCCATCTCTTCATAAAATTCCTCTTCAGGTGTCTTCCTGCTTACTTTGGGTGGCAGTGAATTCTTTGGATGGGAGCAAGGCTTTTGGAGTCAAGTAAGCTCTGGCTGTTTAATATCTGTTGTTAAGTATCTTCAAAAAAATATGTGTTCTGGCTTGTGAAATATGGATCCTGCGTATTAGTAGCTGCCAAAAAGGAAAAGAAGGGAATAGAGTGGAACTGACTTGAGCGTTTCATCTGAGTCCAGGCCTGCATCAGGGTTCTGATTGCACTAAGGGGTTTAGGTGTACTGAACACAGCGAGAGTGGGATAATCATGTCTATGGTACAATAAGGGATGCTGTTGGATTTGGGAAAGATGCTGGAATTGACTTTGTTTTCAAACTTGTAGCTAAATGAACCACTATTTACTTGGAATATCCAGCAAGTCCTCTGTGTGTACCCATTGGCAGAAGTACTTGGCTTTTCTCAAAGATGTTGATCTGCAAATAATTGACTGTTTAGGAATTTTAACACAGCAGTCCCTTCCATCCTCTGAGGGCAGGTATAGTAATTGCAAAACACTTTCCTCTCTAACAGGGTCTGACACATGTTCAGGACGCTGGTCTGTTTCTTCAGCCCCCTACTCTTGATATGTGGTGCAACTTCAGCTCATTTGCAAAGGGCAGCTTTGCCAGAAGTGTTCTGCCTGTGCTCTTGCAGGTCTCCAGTCAGTCTATCCCATAGCTGATTGCCAGCGCTACATATTCCATAACACTTCTGGCACTCTTGTCCTTGCAGTGGAAACCCTGTGAGCGCTGGTAAATTGACTGTTTTTTTCCTATTCTGACAAATATAAGGCAGAATGGGAGACATTTGTAATGATCATGTGTCCAAGATTACTCTGTACTGGGTGATTTTTTTTTAATAGTTCGATTATTCCCAAAGAGTCAGTCCCACAAATATATATATGTATTTTTTATTTTTATTTTTTTTTAGAACTGAATTTGGCCCTGGGGCCGTATTAGCCATATCAGTGTGCATTATGCTGCAGCTCAAAAGCAGATAACAGGGTAAAGCAGGAAGATGGAGAGTATATCATATTGTCAGCAAGTGGAAGTGTTTCTCTTTGTTATAAAAGACAGAAGCAGTGTTTTCTGCAGTCTCTTGCTTCTACATGTTGTTCAGTAGGCTGTACGTACTTCATACTGCACTTAAGAATGGTAAAAGAGCAACAGCAGTCTAAGAATCTTTTTTTTTTCTGGTTTGTCCATGTAGGGAGCGGAATGATAGTTTACTGCTTTATCCTCACAAGGTGCAGAAGCGAGAGTAGCTACAGGTCTCACCTCTGGCCTTTTAGAAAGTGAGAGGAGCTAACACAGACTGAGAATGTGACATGATTTGTCTTCCAACCAGCCTTTCAGGGGCAGTTTGTAGGACTTCCCAGCTATCTGAAACATGTCTTAGACCCCAGTGCACCTCTTAGTAGCTGCCCTTTATAGTGTTATTTTGTTTCTGTACTTCGAATCATTGTCCTCATTTTGATGTTCACTAGAAAATGTATAAAGTTTATAACACCTTATTGGATATCCAGATTTGAAATGTATAATCGGTTTTTGGGGGGGCTAAACTTGATATCCATGTGTGATTATAAACAAAAATTTAGTGTTATACAATGTAGGTAATGGGTAAATGCATTAATATTTATTACCCTGATTTTTAACTTGGAAAGAGTTGCTTCCTTACATTTTATGGTTGAGTGGGAAGATATGGCAAATCATATCTCTGTTTTTTAAAGAGGACAGTAATAACATTTGTTGCTATAATGGCCACTGCCTATAAGGAAGTCAGTGGAAAAATTATAGTAGTTACTTCAGCTAGCTTAAAATCTCTAAATCTGGTAAGCTTCTTGATTCTCTGTCTTCCTCTTCCTGGGCATCTTGGTGAAGCCTTGATTGCTTTTCCCAAATGTTTGTATTTAATACGTTCTACAGTTTTTTTTATAAATAAAAGTAAATGTTAACACCTTATCTACTTGTGTATTTCTTGAAATAAATAGTAGTCTTTGAGAGGTTTCTACTCACGGTTTTATCCCTGTAGGTACAGTAACAGCACAAGATGAACTCATTTTGGTATATAGAGGTTTTTTCCCTCCTGCACACAGTCTGCAATTTTCCCTCTCTTCACTGAGTTCTTCCAGGTGAGTTCAAGAATCTGCAGCACTCTCTCAAGCATCTCTTGATAGTAGTCCCACAAGAGGATGTTGCCTGTTGCTCTCTTACTGTTGCTGGCCCATCATTGCGACAGGGTAAGTGGTGAATCCAAATTTTTGATTTTTCTGAAATACATTCTTTTATCCATAGCGCACTGCTTTAGGGCTTAGCTGTAAAACTTAGCTGGTTTAAAGACTGCTAAGACTCAAGGCTCTCGGTAGTAGTTTGTCAGAGGAAGCTGGTATAAGTGGCAGATGATGACTCCTGGGGAAAAAAACCCCATATTTTAAAACTTATAATGTAAAGGGGGCAAAAAAACCCCATTTAAATTCCCACAGATAACACACTAAATTTCTCTAAGAGGGTAATTCTGGCATTTGAACAATGAAAAAAAAACCCCTACCAATTTGAAAGTATGATCAGTCATGCCTAATTAGCCAGATCATGGCCACTTAGGTTGCTGCTGAAGGCTGAACTTTGTTCTTGCAGTGGGACTCCCATCATGAAGGCAAAGTCAGATGGGGTTTTGAGTCTTTTCTTTTTGCCCCCTCCTCCCTGCTCCCAGCTCTGGGTAGTTTATAGACCACTGGGAATATGTGGAAGTTCACGAAGGGATCACAGGGATTTAACTAATAATATCCTCCACTAGAGTAGAGTTAATGGGTCTGTAGGTAGCTTAGGATGTGCTAGATGCCCCTTGTTCATAATACATTTCATTTCATCTTCTTGAGTGTAAGTTGGATGGCTCTGATTTTATCAGTGTGTTTCAGTCTCTTTTCTATTTTTCTATGAAAAGACCTTAAATCAGTGCAGCTGACTGTGCGAGTCTTGATTCAGTAATTACCTCCTTTCTCCTGTTATCTGTAGCAGTGTCTTAGATGCATGCTAGAACATTGATGAGACAGAAAACATATAAGCCCCTGTGAACTAGGAAAATACTCTTAAGTTTTAGAGGAGGCTCCCCCTCGCCCCCAGAGGAAAACAGCAGTTTCCAAGTGAATTGCCCTTCCTTTCAAGGGCAATTTTTAGCCAAGTCACCTGTAAAAATTGTGCTGCAACCATGGTGTCATACTAGTGTTCCCAACTGTACATCTCTTGATTCAATGTTATATATAACTGTTAAGAGTCGTAGAAAACGGCAGTTCTGATTTGATTCACGTAGTCTTGTCCCACCAGGCAGTAAGCTGAGGGAGCTCCAGGGCAAACCCACGTGTCCTTAGCTGTGCTCATAACCTGATAAGGAGCTTGGGCTTTGCCAGCAAATTATGAGACGCCTTCCACCTCTTCAAGAAGATTGTTCTGGTGGAGGGAAAATGATGACGGTATCTAGAAAATACTAGACAGCATGAGGAAGATGATCTTGCACTGTACAGGGTTTCTGTAGAAATCCCTGGAGACACAAAGCATGCTACAGAAACAGCTATTTTCACAGTTGATTCTCAGCAGAGCTTTAAATGTGGTTCTCATTTTCCATGTGCCCCAGCTCCTGCGTGTTTAACTATTTCATTGCTACATTTAGCTGCTGTCCAGTA
The DNA here is from genome assembly GCA_013400375.1 of Thinocorus orbignyianus. Lineage (NCBI taxonomy): Eukaryota > Metazoa > Chordata > Aves > Ciconiiformes > Thinocoridae > Thinocorus > Thinocorus orbignyianus. The sequence continues at coordinate 1,067,617 of VXBW01000387.1, forward strand.
TTATTATTCCCCCCTCACACAGGGAACAAATTCTTCTTTAAATGTGGTTGAATGTGTGCTTTGTTCTGGTGAATTATGCAAACTGCAGTTTACCAAAACTGAGTGGCTTGTGAGTAGCAAGATGACTTCCTGTAATTTCCATGTAGTTTCTGATGTAATTATTAGGAGTGAGCATCAAATGAAGTGTGAGCAGGAGGTGCCTTTTTGCCATGGAACTACTGCACAGCTCAGTCCTTGTAGGAGACTCAATTCCGTGTGACCTGCACACACTGATTAAAACTCATTTGCAAGCAGTCTCAAAAAATGGGATTTTTCAGCCAGACCTGCACCTAGTTTCCATTTTAGTTGAGGCAATTATGAATGTGCAGGTTTGTACCCTTAATTATTCATCGAGCTATGAACAGAGAGATCAGAACCAAGGCATCCAAACTACTTGAACTACAAAGTGGGTTTGTTTGCTCGCTTGGTCATCTGTTTGCACAGGCATTAGCAAAGTGTGGCTTTAGATCTGGGCAGATGCATTTACAAATAGACCCTTAAAAAGTCTGAGTTCCAATGCCCCTTCTCTTCTTTCTCTGAAAGTTTTTATTTAATTTGTCAGATTGAAGGGAATGGGATTTCCGTTACCATTTCTTGAATCTCTCCCCTTCTTTCCCTCCTTTTCCTTGTTCCTGTGTGATATTTTTTTTTTTTTTTAAATAGCTGGTATTTATCCCAGGGCTCTTGAGTCAGGACAAGTGAGTGCCAATGCTTGACTTACAAACAATTTATTTCCTGGAAATGTGTATTAATAAAAAATCTCACATTATAAGGTTGCTAATTTAATTAATTGTGTTAGCAAATACAGTTCCACTCCTTGTGCCTCTGTCCTGTTTTGGCAGCGGTGGTTGTTAGCCAAACCTGCCATAACTTCAGTGGGTGTTGCTTTCTTCAGTGGCAGCCTGGCTCCTGCACAGTGCTGGATGCTTTGAAAAAGTAACACTGATCCATGACAGTGCTGAACCTGACATTTGAAAAATTAAAAAGGGATGTTTTACTCTGATATGTATGCCGAAAAGCAATGTTCATTGGTGGACCAGTATCCTGTACAGGTTACTGATTGCAAACAACCTTTTATTCGTAACTTTTTGAGGCAAGGGGGGACTTTGTTGCAAGCTTGGGACTAGGAGAAAACTCTCAAAACTTGGTGTTTAGATGCATTTAGATGTGTATGTATTGAAGGTGTTGGAATTATGGCTGTGTTTATGGGTGTTCACTGGATATCTTCCTAAGGACTGTATTTTTGGAAGTCTTCGCAAGTAAGTTTGAAGCATGTAACTACTTAAGTGATCTGTGAATGTTTCAAAGAAGAAAAGGAAAAGAAATAACAATCAAAACAAACAAACAAAAAAACAACAAGCCAGCCTGAGTGCTATGCCAGCCTTGGTCAAATCCTCTGATTTTATAAATGAGAATCTTCTTTTCTTAGCTGATTTATTTGATAATGTCTGGTTTGCAGTGAGATTCTTATCAGACCTGATAAAGATCTCCATTCCTCTGCTGGAACAGCTTGTGTCCTCCGAGTAAAGCCTCGTTTTGGCAGAAGTCTGCAGCCTGGGCCCATTTGCAAGACGCAGAAGGTGCCCGTGTTGCACATGTGTGAATTGGGTGGGCTTTTACTGGCTTGTGATGCCATTTACCCCAGGGGGGAAAAAATAACTCTTCTTTTTGAGAATGCTGAGAACCATTTGCATTTCTCCAAATCTTGGTGGTTGTGCAAGTACACCACTCGTTTCTCAGCTGAGTAAGGCTGTGTGACTAAAGTTAACCAGCGATAAGTTTGGGATATGCATGTAATGTCCAAAACGGTGTAGAAAGGTTTACAAGAGCACCCGTGATGCAGTAAGACAGGCTAGGAAGTTCAATAGTTCCTTTTGATGCAAAAGTCCTCTACTTTTGACTTACTGAGTCAGCCACCCACCTTTGTCCAATCCATAAAATGCTGGACTGAGAAGCTTTTGGGATTCTGGTCCCAAATCTCCTACAGCTTGCTCTACAACTAGACAAGTTGCTTCAGTTCTCGTTTGCTGCTTCTTCCCAATAAAATGGGGAAGAAGTGTTACGACTTTTCCTGATACAGCTCTGCAAAGTCTCTGATGAAAAGCACTGCATCAGTGTTGGTTGTGTGTTGTTAAATGGGGTCTCTGCCCTCCGTCTGAGCGCTGTCAAAATACCTGTGTCAGAGATTCTGAAGCAGAGCAAGGAGCTGCAAATGGCTTCTTGCTTCCTCTCAACAGCTTGGTTCCACCTGCATAGGAAGTGCTGTGCTGCACAGGATGGCCGTTGGGTCTTGATGGGAATGGGGGGAAAAATCAAGGTCTGATTCCTCAGGTGTCGGCTGCTGTATTTCAATGTGGATTATGTAAAATCCAGTGTTGTCATTTCTATATGGAAGAAGATGGAATTGAAGTGGAAGAGGTCCAGAGCAATTCTGGTCGTGACTGCCCTAGACAAAATTCATCCCACAGGTGCATCTGTCAAACATAAAATCTCAGGTAAAAATTGAATGATAGGGATATGTGATGTGCCTGTGATGTCAGAAATGATGGGGGCGGGGGAGGGCAAGTGGAGGAGGAATGGCATATGGAAAAAGTTAAAGCATTGCAATATCTACAGGGAACGTGGTAAGGGCTGGCGATGCGTGCGTTGAGATATGTTCCATACACTCCAGGAAAATGTCTGCAGGCACTAAAAACATCCCAAATGACAGGGAATCTCCGCCATTTCCTATACTTTGGTTATATATATTTGGTTATATATGGTTATGATGACAGATAAAAGCAATGTCCTGATTTTCCCCTAGGCTTGTTCTGGAAAGAAAGTCCATATGTCGAATGCATCTAATAAAAGCTGTTCTGGCAGAACTAGAGGAGGAAGAAAACTAGTGCCTCCTTGGGCAAGCTGCTGCTGCTACTTTTGGACTGTTTCATGGAAGACACGAATTTGATTCATTTCCAAAGACAGCTTGGAAACTCCAGGCAGCAGAGGAAGGGACTCCCCCTTGACATAGCTATTTTTCTCTGAACGCATTGCATTTGTGTGAAATGCTGTCAGCACAGGTTCTTGGGTCATTTCAAGGGGAAGGTCAGTGTGTGAGGACAGAACCTGCATTCCATAGTTTGAGAGATTTGGAAGCCTCGGTGACTTGAAACACATCAAACTTCAAGGAGCCTTAGGGAACTTGCAGTGCCTGCTGCAGGAACCTTAGTTAAAAAGGAATACTCCCTTTAATTTCTAACCAGAGTAGATGCAAACTGTGTGTTGGAGAAGCCTCTGTCTTTCTGCTGATGGCTATTGGTTTCTACATTTTTGCCTCCAGCACTAAGCTGGGTGAGTGAAGGGTCAGGAAGATGATCAGAGGGCTGGAGCACCTCTCTTATGAGGACAGGCTGAGAGAGCTGGGGCTGTTCAGCCTGGAGAAGGGAAGGATCCGGGAGGACCTCAGAGCAGCCTTCCAGGGAGCTCCAGGAGAGCTGGAGAGGGACTCTTTGTCAGGAAGTGTAGTGATAGGACACGGGGTAATGGTTTTAAATCGGAAGAGGGGAGATGTAGATTGGATATTAGGAAGACATTCTTTCCCGTGAGGGTGGTGAGGCACTGGAACAGGTTTCCCAGAGAAACTTTGGATGCCCCATCCCTGAAAGTGTTTAAGGCCAGGCTGGATGGGGCTTTGAGCAACCTGGTCTGGTGGGAGGTGTCCCTGCCCATGGCAGGGGGGTTGGAACTGGATGATCTTTAAGGTCCCTTCCAACTCTAACTAGTCTATGATTCTATTAGGGCTATTTTAGCTTCTCCAGGCCTCCCTCCCTCCCTTCAGGACTGAATGAAGACAGTTGCTGAGCTCTCTGCTGTTCGTTTGCTCAAAAAAGTCAAAGAGTTTTAACCGCTTTTCATTTGAAGCACATATATTAGGGTGGTTAAAAACTAAGAGGTGATTTACCTAGCTGAAAATAACTCATGTGAGGGCCGGGCTGCGGAAATAGCCAAGATAAGAGTAGGGAGAGTATGGTTTGGTGAGTGCTCTGAGAGTAATTTGCCAGCTCTGATGGGAAACAATAACGGGGAAGAAGAGACAGTAATCAGTGAATCAATCCACACTGCTCATTTAAAAATACCTCCTTTTCTTGTGGCTTTGGTTACAAGAATGCTTTGTGGGCCACAGAAGAGAGGCATTAGTAGTTGGTTTAAACAAGCCATATTCTAATTTCACCTGTTATGAAGTCCCATGAACCTCTGAGCAAGAGAATTTCCACCTGTGTGTGTGTCAGGGGGAGAGGGAGAGCAAATGGTCAGCGAATATTTTAAGTGGTTGCAATTAAAGTAAGCAGGAGCTTCTGTAAGTAGCACTAGATTGCGGTTTTGTTTGAGAAGGGACAAGATGAGACACTAGAAACCCCATTTCAGTAGAAGTTACCAAGATGGTGCCTGAAGGGAATATTTGACCACGAAGCTGCATGAAATGGCTGTATCTTCTCCTGGGAAATGTTAACAAGTAGGTTTGGGTCTCCATCACCAGGAGTAGAACCTGCATACCAAAAAGGATGGCCTGCCTGTGCACCCCAGCTGACTCTGTGCTTTAACACACAGCTTGCACTGACTTCCCAAAGGGCTTGTGAGCTTGGGCACAGCCAGGTCCCAATGCAGAGAACTGGGCAAGGGTGAAGCTGGTGACCCTGCGTAGCTCAGGCTGGGCTGAGCACAGACCCGTGGTGTGGTTAAGTGGTGAACTGCATAAGGCAACTGGGAGCTGATTGTGCATTGGTAATACTGAACGTGTTCTGTTTGGGAGCAGATTAGCCTGGAGAGCTGGAGGGAAAGCTTTAAACATCGAGTGCAATCCTCAGATAAGCCTTTAATGCATGTTTTCAGAAGTCAATGATGCTTCAGGAAGGGTTTGTTTTTTTTCAGCCACTCTTCAAAGTGGGGTGATCAGTATTCTCAGTCTGTTGTGTGTTGTTGCAGTTTTAGGGAAAAGGAGCTTCACATTTCAGGTGTGATTTTTATTAGGCCCTGTAGATGCAAAGTCATTCCTGGAGGGAAATAGTAGCAGTGAAAAAAAGGAAAACCTCTATGATGATATACCTTATCTTCCACCAGTTAATAATAGTTACGTGTGGAAAGATTTTTATGAAGATTCCATTTGAGAGAGGGGTAATTTGTTTATTTCAACAAGACTGCTGGTGGTCTATAGCCTAATCTTAAGCTTTCAAAAAAACTTCCAGCAAGGCAGGGTGTCTAAAATCCTCCTGGCACCTGATGGCTTGAATGATAAACATGACAGTTGTTTGACACACACAGATGTCTGCTGTGATCCTCTTTAAAAGTAACACATAAAATGTAATGGAAAAGAAAAGCTGGCAATTATTGTAAGACCTCTGAGTTGAGTTGTTATCAAATTTCTCTCTTTTTTTTTTTCTTTTTTTTTTTTTTTTTCTTCTTCCCCCCGTCTTCTAGAGCTTTGCACCAATGATTCTTAGTTGCTGTCACAGTTGGTGGGTTGGAGAGTCACAGTACAAGCTTGTTCAGAGCCTGAATGTGCACAGATAACCTGATCTTTGCGGGGTTTGTCCAGTGGCCTGGCTCAGTGAAAGTAGGAGAAAAGCATGATGATGTTTTTAGAGGAAAGCCAGCAGGGCTTTGATTTTTGGTCTGTTGGTTTCCTGTTGCTTTATCACAAGGGGAAAGATCTATGAGCAAATAGTGGCACCTGTGGGGAGCTGGAAGGAAAATTTGAAGGGACTTTCAGGAGCTGTATAAATATCCTGAGAAAAATACGGTGAGGCAGAGAATTAAGATTTTTGTCCTGGATTTTCTGAGAGGGCAGAAAAGATAGCTAATATTGCAATGATAAAAAGATGAAAGGAAAAAAACCCTCTCTTTCAAGAACTACGTTGAGTATTGCATTGCAATGCACTAAAAAAAATCCAGTAATGAGAACATGATGACTAACCAAACTGATGGTTTTAGTCCAGAGTGCGTGGACAAACCGGTTGCGAGTGAACTGTGCAATGGCTACAGCACCATTGTAACACTTGTGGTGAGGAGTAGGAATATGAGGAGAAAGCATGAACACGCTGGCTGAGAAGAACTGGGACTTGCAGACAGATTACATGAGCCCGTGCTGACATTGGGTGTTCTGCACAGTGGGAAGCTAGTCCCAGCTTTTTTTTGCTCTTTGTACTGATATTTTTTACCTTAACATCCTACCTACATGGAGGGGTGGAAGGAAGCCAAAAATGCAGGTGGAAGATGATGTTGCAGGTGGACAACCTCTTCTCCCTTCAGCTCTGAGGAACTTGATTAAATTGTGCATGAAGTTGAGTAATTTTTTCTGAGATCTGCAGGTATAATATGATTCCTTTTTTTGGTTTTTTTTTTGGTGCTATTTAGTGGCACTAAGAGTAATCTTCATCCCAAGGTACTGGAGGCAGGTTTGCTTGTTTTGCTTGTTGTCAGTCCTGTGTGGCGTAGATGCTTTGTGCATTCATAAACTGAAGACAGAGGTGACTGCTGCTTCTGTGCCACTCTGTGTCACTTCTCCGTGCTGGGACAGCCCTGTTCTGCCCTACGGATCTTCCTTGGATGATCTCTGTGGTCTGAAAATGTGAGTTAATATTTCAAAATGTAAGTGTATAGATTGGGAGTTTCCACAAGGGATCCTTACAACCTCTGGCAAGTGTCAAAATTAAGGGAGCTTGGCTGAAGGTGACCTTTGAGGGAAGAGGAAACAATTGGTGCCAAGCAGAGCTGGAGCAGCCCTAAATGAGCCCTGGGAATCAAGTTCTTGAGTTCTCTGTCCCTGTCAGGCACAACTTTTTTTTTTTTCTTCCCCCCCCCCCAATGAGGGCAGCTTGTCCTGCTGCTTCTCCAACAGCATGGTATGATCTTCATGTGCCTTAAAAAAATTAAGCACCCGTCCTTGGAGCTCTCCTAGTCCTTAGTAGAGAGGACTATCCTACCGGCATGGAAATTCACACCTATTCCAAACACAGGGTTACTGGAATATCTATCCAGACACTGCTCTAACATGCTGAGGTACATTGCAAATAAAATGGATGTTGATCTAGGCTTCAGGCTGGAGTTTAGGTGGACAGGTAAACTGAAAACTGTGTCCTGGGACTGCTGTTAGTAATATGGCGCTGCCAGTGCTGGGGAGGCTTGGAAGTGCCAGTAAAATCCTCACCCAAGAGATGCTTCAGAAGCCCCAATACGTGTACTATTGCATGTGGAGTATTTACCATTACTCAAGAAGCACTGTGTCAGCAGGGGATTTTGTCTGCATGCCTTTAAATGCTGCTGTCTGTCCTTTTCAAAAAGTCTTTTTAAAAAGTCACTGCCTTATTGCTGGGGAGGGAAGCCTCATAATTCACAGCTGCTGGGGCTATATAGCAGCAGGCAGCCCCTTGCATTGGCAGGACCAGGACTGTCTGTCTTTCTGCAACAGGCAGCTCCTGGCCTGAACACTGTGCCCAGTGAAGCCAGTGGGGAAACTCCTCCTGAGCTCACTGACAGCAGGATCTGGCTTTTGGCTCTTTGAGTAGCAGTTTATTAAGGCCACCAAGTGGCCATTTCTTTCTTCTCTCCCTTGCTCCCTTCCTCCCCCAGCCTTCTCAAGGCAGCCAGCTGCAGGACCAGCCTGGTGGAAAGGCTAATGGAGTAATAAAGAGATGCAACTGGGTTTTGCCTTTCATAAGATGAAATTGCATTACTTCGCTTCTCATGCCCATTGCACTATCACAAATAAGTTCACTCATCTGCAAGGACAAAACCTCTGTGAAAGAAAAGGTTTAGAGAAGCTTTAAAACACCTAGCAAGTTTAATAATATGGTCTTTATAGCCATCATTGGAGGCAATTTGTATGATTCTCAAGCAATAACAGCTCGGGAGCACTGCAGGGGGATTTTAGAGGTCTTTGAAAGTCTGCTAGATCTGAATATCCAGAGATCGTAATGAAATGTCCCATGATGGACCTGAGGTGCTGCAGAAAAAACAGGGGTAAGTTACCCACACCAGCCTCTTGCTCTGACCAGTAGCCCTTGGTGTCTTCCCACTCAGTCACAGCCAGAATTGCATTTGCTATAAACAAGCATAACAGACAGGTTTTTTTAATAGGCACTGTATTTGTTGACCCAATCCACTGCAGAAATTAAAGAAAAAAAGAAAAAGAAAAAAAACCATCAGAATTATGTAACAAAATGAGTAATGCTATGTGGGTGAGGGAATTTCTTGGTGTTTTCTAGCACACAGCACCTTCAGAAGTGTGTATGGCTAAGCTTGCATCACTGTCAATGTGAAAAACTTTATTTTGCTTCAAAAGGGAAGCATTTGCCCATACTGGTAAGTCACCCTTCAGAGTATCCTTCCTGTTCATGGTAACTGAGGGTAGCCATGCATGCCAAGATATATTTTTCTTTCTTTTCTTTTTTTTTCTTTTTTCCTCCTTCACCATTAGAAAAGAGCAATGTGTTACAGAAGTTAGTGCAACAAGCAATCCAGGCTGCATGAGCTGTCAACAGCCGCTGCAGCTGCTAACTCCTCAGAAGGTTATGTGTGCTACCATCAACTGTCAGGTGGAAGTCAGAGAATATTCAGAATTTTCATGCAGCAGAGCAAAACAAAGCAAGCTGGACAAAGAGTTTTAAAAGGGAAGGTTTTTCTCATGCTACTGAAAGGAAAATAGCACCTCGCTGCCACTGAAAATTTCTTGTCCTACCGTTGCAAATCTCCCATTGGTGGCAAGGGCTTTGCTTCATCTGCTATGAAGCAAGTTGGTACAAAACCAAACCCTGTCTGTAGGAAACCCTCTGGATGTGCACGCATGCTTTCACTTGTGCAGGGCTTTTCCAGTTCTCCCTGTCAGCCCCTATGCAGACTAGCACCTAGTGTATGATCTTCTTCTGTCCAGACTTCACTGCGTCTCAAATGTTCTTCCCCTGACAAGACCATCATGGATGCAGCTCTACCATTGCCATGGCCCTTCCCTATGTGGTGATATCAAAAGCTGCTGTGATTTGAAGTGGAGAAAGGTTGGAGGAGATGTGACAACGTACTATCACTACAATCTCACGTATTCACTGTTTATGGAGATGTTTCCAAAAGCACCCACGTCTGAGCACCTTGCCACCAGGCTCTCCAAGGAAGGAGAAGCATCCCTGTGCCTCCTTCCATCAGGCTTTACCAGCTGTGAGGGAGAAAAACACCTCTAACCCAGCAGAGGAGTGATGTAGCCATTGCTCTCCTCTTGGCCCTGGCAGTAGCCCTCTGTGTGGAGAGAACCTATGCCTTCAGCTTTTGCCTCTTCCCAGACAGGTTTACACGTAGCTGGCTCCTGCGTGGGACACGATGCAAGGTGAGCCCTGGGGAGCTCCTGCTCCAACCTCCTTGTTCCACCTGGTCCTATGCCTGGCACATCAAGCATCCTCAAGTGAGGAGGACAAGCTGGGTTACACTGGTTTTTCCGCACGGGGTGGAAAACCCGTACCAAAGCTCCTCTAGGCAGAGAGATGCTGACACCCCAGAAGGAACAGATCACTTTGAGTAATTTATTAAAACTTCATAGTGTCAGGCACTCTCCGTGCTCCCATCCAATTTCATTTATCAAGACACCGGGCAAGGAGGACTTTAGCACAAATGTCCCACTTGTCACGGACTGTAGAAGGATGATTTCCCTCCTGCAAGAGCTTGTACGAAAGCTTCTACCTGGGACAGGTGCCTTCTTGAGCCATTTTTGTGCTGCTTCGTGATCTGAGGACTGGAGCTGAAATTGCTGAGAATCCAGTGGTTCACCTGGTGTCATGCTGTAAAGTGACATTTGATAATGTTTGTTGCAGCTAATGAAGGTGGTTTGTGTTTTTGAAAACTTTCAGGAAGTGTTCACTGCTACATGTATGTGCCAGACTGATCACTGATAGCAGGAGAAATTCTGACTGGACATACTCACTATCCTCTGTTCTCGCTCTCTACTGAAATCCTTGTTTACAAAGACTTGTTTCCTTTTATATCATTCTTCTGCACATCTCATAGGGCTGATGTGCTTCTTTTCAAAGTGAAATACCACTGTACATTCATTTAGGGCTCTCATTCACTCCCTCTAGATTGCAGCCAAACTTGCATTGTGCTGCTGTGTGCAAATGACAAGTCAGATCTCAACACAGTCAGGTTATTTGTGTTGCTGCCTAAGAGCAATTAATATGTGTTTTCATTTTTTTCTTTAAGTAATTTAGATCATAGCCCCTATTTCTCACTAAATATTTTTCCTCTGGGGCTGTGAGTTCCTTTTTTGTCTATCAAAAAGAAGAAGGTAACACAAACTGCTAGACCATCACCACCACCTCCTTCTCACAAACATCTGCATCTCATCACCATCTGCTCAGTCAGTCCAGGCTGAGGATTTACCCATCACTAATTGAGATAGGATGAAACCGAATCATGTTTGAAACTGTACATGGTATGCTATACCTATGATCTCTGAAACATCTCCTTCCAAAGGGGTCTATGTGCCACCAGTGATTTCCCCCCTACACTGGTCACAGACAGGAGGAAACCTGTCCAGTTTCTTTAAAGCAGGGAAATCTCTGGCAGTGCCACCTATGGTTTCCTGATGCTCCCTCCCTTCAGAGTTCTTTTCTCTCTTGTTTGAATTTGTGCTTTGCATTGCTTTTCACCAAGATGCTCTAACTCAAAAGGACAGAAATCTCGGGCAGTTTTATATTTAATGGAGAACTGTAGTAGGAGCATGATGGGTGATACATATGCAGATCTTGTGGGCTTTTTTAATGTTTAGTGTTTGGTTTTCAGTGCTTTTTCTTATTGTGTCACCCTAATTCCTTTCCTCTCCAAGTCACAAATTTTCTGATTTAACTGAGCTCCTTGCAGGCCAGTTTCTTTGAAGTGGAACCTCAACTCCAAAATATACAAAACCAAGTTGATCTTTTGAACCCAGGAAATGATGTGGGTTTGAACTTTGATATAAATGAACTCAAGCACCGTACTTAACTTATGCTGGTATGAAAGCCAGCAGCGATTGGTTAAAGCAAAAATATTTAAGGTGGTCACATTGGCATCCTCCCCCCAGGCATGGGGCACTCACAATGTGATGGGAGGTCCAACAACTGGGGTTTCACTCAGCCACAGACCCTGGAGAAGTCCAAAACATGCCAGGAATCAACCTGCATGCCAGCTAGTGCTCAGTACTTGCTAAAGTCCAGGAAATTTGCGTCTTCATTGGTGGAAGAAAAGACTTGAGAGCAATGTTGGCGTGTCTCACCTCAGTCCATGCATCCCATTGTCACCAGCTGCATCCTTGTCCTGTTCCTGCAACAGCTCGCCTGGCCCTCTCCCTGTCCTGCAGTCTGGAAATCCGCTCCCAAAAGGGAGTTTTTCCATGAATTCAGCCTCTACCTTGTTCTTTGGTGTAGTAAGTTCTGTTTAGGTTGGGTACCACCTCTGGAGTGGTCCCACTTCCCACTCCAGTGCGGTATCAGCCCCAGTTTGGTTTAACTTCTGTGATCAAGATGCAATAAGTGATTTTTGTCAGCATGAGTCACATTTGGGATGCCTTCAGCTGAATGTAGTGTGGAAACTACGTTTCAGGGCAATGGTCTGAGAGGGCAACGTAGTTGAAGAAATTTGGCTAGGTGAGTTGATGGCCTGAAATCTAGCTACCTGTCCATCCTGTCCTTTCACTCCAGACAAAGCAGGTTGCATTTGGGGGAAAAAAAAAGGTATTTCTATACTTTGGATTTAGAAGGTTTCTAGGTTGGAGTGGGATGGACACGTTACTCCAGGGAACAGGGGACGCGTGGCTATGCTGTGCCCCACATCACTAGCAAAGGACTGGTCTCCTTTGCTTGATACCAGCAGCACTGGGCAGTCCTTGATAGCCACCTGGCAGAGACGTGAGCCTCAAATTGCTTGAGTTAAGGGAGAGGTTGCTCTCAGCACCACAACATGAGGGAGAGCCGACTGATTCGGTTACTGAAGGTCATTGGAAGATAAATGTTTTTCCACTTGAAAACAAACAAACCAGAAAGCACCAAAATACAAGTGAGTAAGATATTCTGTCTGTGATAAACAAAAACAAACATGTTTTTAAAGCCTTGAAAAGAAAATCCTAACAAATTTTTCTTTTTTTCCCCCCTATTTTGTCAAGCATCAAGCACAACAGGTTTTAAGATTTCATATGAAAACTGAACAAATTTTAAAGAGTGTTTTTCTAAAAAAAGAAGTTCTCTATTGTCTTTTAAAAGCATCCAGGAAAAAGATTTGGCTTTTTTCCTCAATCTGCTCTCCATGGTTGAGATTTCTTTTTCTTTGCTGTAAATTTTAAATTCTTGCAGCAACGCATTACATTCAGTTAAGTGTTTTTATTTTAAGGGCCAACACTCCCCAGACATCCTCAGAATAGGTTATCTCTCCAAAGTTTTGTGTTGGGGGTGATCCTTTAAAAAAAATCAGGGACTGACACCGATATATATTATTATTTAATACAACGTTTTAAAGAATGGAAACGGTGGCACCAGGTGAGCCACCGCGTTTACTGGATGGATGGTCAGTATGATGCCCCTCTGCCCAAGGAGACGGCTCCCTCCCTCACCTGAACTCATCAGGAGAGCTGGAAGAGAGGTGAAGGTCATCAACAAGTCAGCTGCTCAGATGGTGACAGTAAACAACAAACACACGACTGCTTGCGAATTAAAGGCATTATTTCAAGGCATTAAATGCATTACTGCAAGAAAAAGCAAACATATTCTTTGCAAATACACTTCTGTATCTGTTCAGAAATTTTCAGAAATTCAATTCTTTAAGTGAAGGTAACCATGCTTTCCTTATCTTCGTTTTGGCTTTTTTTTTCCCCCCATTTTTTTTAGAAGACTAACTGTGGCTTGCTGATGGGAGTAGCTAAACCAGCATCGGTTGATCTGCTTTGGGGAGGTGGAGAGGGAGCACGATACTGTACTGAGAAATATACCAAGTAAGAGAACGGGAAAAGGATGTCACTCTGTCTATACTTGAAATCCAGCTTTGGCATACAAGAAGTCCAAGTTCTTGCTCATTCAACAACAAACTCTCAATACTATTTTTATTCATAATGTTGGTGATTTGATTCACAACTACTCACTCAGGTTTTCATTTCCTCAGCTTGGTGGAATCATTGGATTCATGTGTCTAGCACAAACATGACTGCAGGGGTTTTTTTGACGTTTCAGGAACCGTCACCTTGTCTTGCTTGGTCTGATGATGATCCAGAATGAATGCCTTGTGTTTTGTCAAGTAGTACAGAGCAAACTTTAAAAATGCTTCTTAGCAAAACTGGAATTGTTATCAGTATCCTGCAAAATGCAGGCATATGAGTGTGTGTGCAGACACACAAAATCCAAGCTTTTTCTTGCTTACGAAAGTAATACAACCTCGAACACCTCAAGAGTAAAGCCCGCTCCTTCTGTTAGCTTTAGACTGGAAATATTCATGTTTTGTGGTACCTGATGGCTACAACAGGCATTTTGGACACTGGAGCAGTACCCAAGCCCTATCCTTCATATTCATCTTTACTCCTCTGGCTTCCCAGAGGAAAAATCTCTTCTTTTCCATTTGTTTTCCCCACACTCTCTCAGGGTAGTTGGCACTTTCCACAGACAGCAGTGGTATTTATTAATTATCTCTTGTACATGTGATAGAAATAAGTCCTTGTTTCTTGCACCTGTGATAGAAACATACCTTCCAGCAGCTTTTACCCTCAAGAATATACAATCTTAGAATGATTATTCCCAAGTCACGTGGCTTTTCACATGTATTCTGCATATTGAAGAAAATAGTCTGTAAATCTGAACATGAGTTATTCCTTATTTCAGAAATCTGCTCTTAAGCCACATTCTGCTTGTATCTTCTTTCCTAGCAGATGTGAGGAGTGTTGGGAGGCAGCAGAAACAGGTCATGAAAGGGCTGTCCAGTCATACCCCTCCAGACTGCAGCCCAGCAATTTAGTGTGGCGTTTGGGCAAACAGGAATGTTATCAGGGTACTGCTGAGAAGGGGGTTAATAATGAGATGAGCCAATAACCAGAGATCCCTGAAAACATGTGGAAAAGTAAGTAAGATGGGAAGGCAAGGGGGGAAGAGAACAAGGAAATACCTCTAATCTCCAGAAAAAAATAAAATGAATGCTTAGAAGAGCAATTTGATGCAAATATATTGATTATGTTATCGCCAAACCAGTCTCCAGCATCCAGCAAATTGTGTTGCTCTCAGTGGAGCTCTCACTTCTGGCAGTAGGATGTTGATGGTACGACCTTTGCCTTCAGGTGCCAGAGGGTTCAGCTGGCAGGCACAGGTGGGGGTAGGCAATGCTTATGCTGCTGAAGCCCTCATCCCCCAGTTCCATCAATACAGCCCTTCAGAGCCTGTTTTAATAAGAAAACACCATCAGCCCAGCACTAGCTGTCCAAGCAGCTCGCTGCTCCACCGGGAAGCCATGAGGAATGGGAAGCCCACAGAAATTTTGCTGTTGGTTTGCAGGAGTGAAGATGTCAACCCAGGGTTTCTAAGCTGGCTGATGACCCAGCACTGGAGAAGGATGCCTTGCTGCTTGTGTGCCACCTTGGCTGAATGTCCACTCCAACCTTTCCTCTCCAAAGCTGGAGGATGTCTCAGGTGTTAGGATAAGTGGTAAACGGCTATTTTCATCCCTGGCACAAGCTGATGTACAGAGGCATGAAGGCAGCCTTATAAAAGGCAGTTTGAAATATTCTTGGCTATGAAGTGGAGGGGAAGTACATGAAAAGACAACGAAATGTACACTGAATCCACCCAAAATAATTGCAACTGGGCCGTGAGATTTTTCTGCTTAAAAGTGCAAGGAGGCAGCCGCACTCGCCCGCGTGCTTTGCTTCTAATGGTTTAAAATGACTGTGTAATTAGTAATGCGGGAGATATATGACAGGCTAATACTGTTTCAGAAGTCACTATTTTAAATGGAGGCACTGCAAATACCCTCCCAAAATTAGAAGGGAGCACTCATGATACCTGAAGTTACCACAGCAGAGCACGCTCAAAATTGCCTGTTGCAACTCAAGTTATACTGCTCATAGAGCAGATGCTTTGCTGGAATAAATCAAAGTAAGTGGGAATCTGCCCCAAATTTCCAGTGTCTCTAAATTCCATCAATGCCATCCTCAGAGGTTTTTCTGCTATGCAAGTGACACACTTGCGAGGTAAGAAGGCATCCAGTGGAAACTGGTGCCGACAGCAAGGCGTTGAGCTCTTCAAACACATCCACCTCAGGAAAGGAGGTTTGGCAAAACTAGACATGTAGCTGGGCATTTTGAAACCACCAGCCCCATCCCTGGAAGTGTTCAAGACCTGGACTTTGTGCAACCTGATCTAGTCGAAGAAGTCCCTGACCACAGCAGAGGGGTTGGAACTAGTTGATCTTTAAGGTTCCTTCTACCTTAAAACATTTTATGATTCTATGATTTGGGGGCTTAATCCCCTCCTGAAAATGCATTTACTGGTGGCATTTGTCAAGGACTTCAGCACAGGCTTTGCTGGGTTCCTGAGACGAGAGCTGGACCGCTGGGGGAAGGAGCTTACTCCTTGCCAAGCTCCTGCTCACTGGTAGGTCTGGGCTGGGCTGCAGTGAGTGGCCTGGGTGCCTGACCTTTATTGCCCACCAGGATCTGCTGTCTCAAGCACCGCAGGCAGATGGATGGCCAGTGCAACCAGTGCAGCCCCCTCAGCCCAGGCAGGAGCAACGCGAGGGAGTGGGTGCCCCTTGCTCACCCTTAGCTGGTTCCTCTTCTGCACAGAGGAACTCCCCCTGTGCTGGTGTCTGGGGGGATTTCATGGTCTCCGGTGCTGGGGATAATCCCTGAATGAGCAGTGATCCTCAAAGGGCCCCTGCTGCTGGACATATTGCTTCCAATATATTTAAAACAGGTCCCTCTGGCTTAAACACTGAGTTTACGGAGTGTTTTTTCAGGGAGAGGGGGCAGCCTTTGGACCCAGGAGAGCTGGGGGGCAACTTTCCTGAAGGAAAGGAAGAATGAACTCCTGAGTGCAAGAGTATTTAACACTTGTGCTCTTTGGCTGAGCACTGGACCTTTCTGTAGGGACCCATTTCAGAGAGCACCCGGCAGCTGCTCTGAGCTGGCGTCTCTCTCTCTGCTTTTCTGCCTTGGGTGCAATTCCCAGGTGACTCAACTGGAACTTCAGAGGGGTTTGGTGAAAGCAGAAGCCAGCTTTCTATGTGCTGAGGACTTGCGAGTTACTGTTGAGAAGAAACAGTCACTTTTCCTGGCATGCCTTTAGTCAGTGTGACCTTAAGAGTGTGAAAACCGGGGGGGGGCGGTGGTGACTGCCGTGGTTGAACTGCAGCAAGAGCGTGTTTGAAGGAGGACTTCAATTGGTCACCAACACAGAAAACTTCCACAAAGGCAGTGGGGCTTCTTGGTAAGATTTGAAGGGTCAGGCACTCACAGTGGTGTGGAAATCACTAGAAAAAGATCATAGAATAATAGAATGGTTAGAGTTGGAAGGGACCTTAAAGACCATCAAATTCCAACCCCCCTGCCATGGGCAGGGACACCTCCCAACAGAGCAGGTTGCTCAAAGCCCCATCCAGCCTGGCCTTCAACACTTCCAGGGATGAGGCATCCACAACTTCTCTGGGCAACCTGTTCCAGTGCCTCACCTCCCTCACAGCAAATAATTTCTTCCTAATGTCTAATCTAAATCTCCTCTCTTCCAATTTAAAACTATTCCCCCTTGTCCTATCACTACACTTCCTGACACAGTCCCTCTCCAGCTCTCCCGTAGCTCCCTTCAGATACTGGAAGGCTGCTCTAAGGTCTCCCTGGTTTGAGGTGCTGCAAGTGTTGAGATCACCAGGAAGGCAGGTCAGGGAGGAATTGTCTCTTCACATACACAGAATGTTTTACTTTATGAAAGTTTACTGGCGCACTGCTGCAGCATTGGGTGCAGACACCACAGTTGTGTTATTGATCACATTTTTCTACTTTACAGACCGAAACAGTGGTCCTAAATTTTTTTTGCCATCTTAAATGGAAATGGCTGACTTCCAGAAACCCCAAGTAATGAAGTCAGCAAAGCTAATGAGATTAGCACGTTTTACTGAGGAGAAGACTTATTTGCAAAGGCCGAGTGTGCATGTAGGGGTCTGGCTTTAAGCATCCCCTCTTAAATTTAGGTAACTGGGGAGAGTTTTCTAATAGAGTTCTTGCTGCACAAAGACAGCAACCAGCTGCCCAGCCAGGTAATTTCCCACATACATACTGTCTGGGTTTTTTATGATTGACTTTGTCTTCTCTTAAAGATTTCTGAATGTGTAACACGTCTACCTCTCTATTTATACACGGATTTCTTTGAACAACTGGGTTTTTTTTTCAAAATATACTTCAGCATTTGAGAAAGACGGTTTTGGGGTTTTTTTTTTCTGAAGAGTTTGACCTAACGCAGATCAAATCTGCATGTTTCACCCTGGCCCAGAATTTACTGTCTTAAAAGCTGCAAAAGAGAGAAGGCATTTAGAAGTTTTCATTTTATAGTGATATATTTCAAGATGGTTTTATATTTAAGTTGGCGCCTTGGCTACCACACAGTCTTGCCCCTAGGAATCGAAACTGGATTTTTAGAAAGCCTTTCAGATGCCTTTTGGTAAAGCTGTGGTTGCTCATTTTGATTTACAGTGACAATCACCTCCAATCTTGAAGATATATTTTAATGGTTTGAAGGTGCCTTAACTCGTGACTGAAAAGATTTTGGATGGGCACTGCCAATTCTTTTTTTAGAGGACGGATGGTGTGCTATAAACCTAATATATAAAAACGCCTGCACATCTCACTTCTCTCTCAAAACGTGGCGATAATTACAATTAAATTTCAGAAGATGGCGTTGAAGATTTGCAATTAATATCCTAAACTCTGCCTGTACCCTCCGCACCGGCAGCCTGCCAGCACAGCGTGCAATGACTGGTTTTTTTGATCTGATACGTTACAGCAGAAAGGATGTGGATATGTGCTGGAGACGGTTAGAACAACAACAAGAGTGTCGTGGCATGAAACACGTGTTTCAAAGCCAAAAGGCGGTAAGAAAGACTTTCAGGGAAGCCTGGACCTCGTTCCTTCATCCCCCTCCCCCGGCTCCCACCACGGGACAGGGGACTTTGGGAGACAGGGGACTTTGCGAGTGGGTTCCCCACCACCCAGTTGGTTCTGCTGCCACTGTTTAAGACGGGTTTTCCCGGGGGCAACATCCTCCCACCTCGACGGGGCGGGAGCGGCTCCCGGCCGGGGCGGGGGGCTGCCCCCGGCTCTGGCCGCTACCGCCCCGTCGCGGCTCGCTGCCTGGCGAGTCCCGGCGCCGCTGCTGCCCGCCACCTTCTCCTCCAATTTCACACCCTTACGGTCAGCTGCTCTCATGGGACAGACCCCAAACCGGCGACCCCTCGCCTCAAGCCGGGATGATTTCTCACAACTCGCCCCTCCATGCTGGCCCGGGCAAAGCCGGATTGGGTCGTAGGGGGTGTGGGCAGGGGGTACCGAGCTCCTTGGAGGAGAGGATGGGTGGGTAGGTGGGTGGGGGCGGCGGATGCCCTCGCCGTCTCCCCGAGCCTCCCGGGGGCCCGGCCGGCGCCGTCTAGCAGGTTTCTGGTGGGTGTAGCTAGATGGGTCTTTTA
>VXBW01000387.1:1086755-1127778 GCA_013400375.1 Thinocorus orbignyianus
AATCTCCGGGTCGCCCCCTGCCCCACCGGGATGCTGCATCCCTCCACCCGTCGTCTCCCCCCGGGCAGAGCGGTCCCGCCGACGGGCCAGGGTAAGGCGGGGCGGGCACTTCAGTTTTGCCCTGTCTGGGCTTCTCCAGGTGCTCTGGGCACCTGAGCGAGCCGTTTGGCCTTTTTGCCTTTTTTTTTTTTTAATTAAAAAAAAGAAAAAAGATTTCCTCTTATTCACAGAAAAAAAATTAGTACCGCCCCGTTATTTGCTCCCCGAAGTGAAGGTGTGCTCCAGCCCCCGGTGCTGCCCGGTCCCTCGGGAATGTGTGCGGGATCCACTTTATGCTCTGTCTGAAGGGGAAAAGGACTTTTTTGGGATCTTTGCACTGATATCAGCAAGCCACGCACAGGGCAACCGTGGTCCCAGCACACCATGCCCAGGGGAGAAAGTGGGATGCAGGATTTGGTGTCTGGGGGGGATGCTGCTGCCTGAAGAGGGGTGTGAAGCTGTCTGTCTGGCCATGGGCAGCTACCCCAGTGCTGGGCAGCTGTTGGACAAGGGTCTGTGTAGGGGCAAAGACTCAACTTGTGTGGGTGAGGAATCACTTTATCACTTACCACAATTTGATGTAGCAGAGGAGGGGGAGAAAGGCCACCAAACCGAAGTTTGGGGCATTCAAGCACTTTTTAGGTCAGGGAGGCAAACCTGACACAGTCCCTATCGCTCGTGTCGGTGTCCTCATATTAGGACCTTAGTGGCAGGTGCCCATCATCGCAGAGTGACACCGCTCCCAGCGCCTGAGTGCCCCGCTGTGTGCGGCTAGGGCTCTGTGTGGCTGGCAAGCTCCCACATTTTTGGGAACAGTACCCTTGTGCCAAGCTCCGTAGGTTGCTGTCTTGCCACTTTCAAGTATTTGCAAAGTGTAGATTTGAATGTTACTATATATGTATGCCGGGAGTGGTTGGAGGGGTAGATTATGGATAGGATATCATGTGTTCAAATGTGTCTTGCTTAAGTGATTTTGTGAAAACTACTGTGATGTTATAGTTAGTTGTTAGAGTTAGATGCCGTATAAATCATAACTGCGTGTGAAGCCTTCCAAATTGTGTGCATGTGTCTAATGTTACATATGTGCACTGTCATATGCAAATAACATTTTTTATGCAATTCTTTTCTTTTTGGTTAAAAAGTAAAAACCCAGTTAAACTCTGAGCAGGACAAGGGCTTTGTGCCTTGAGTCACTTGCAGTGACAATTTCAACAGCCCGTGTATGTTCATGCAAAACAGTGTCGGGACAGGGGGGAAGTCTGTCAAAGTCTGCAGCATGAGTGGTGCCTGGGGAGGGCTGTGGGGGGCTGTGCCTGGTTTCCTGAGGCTCTGTGCCATGTTTCCTGGGCTCCCTAGGGCCCCCCTTGTATGCCGTAGCTGATGTTTGGTATGAGGGAGCTGGAGCTGTTCAGCCTGGAGAAGAGAAGGCTCTGGGGAGACCTTAGAGCAGCCTTTCAGTATATGAAGGGAGCTATGGGAGAGCTGGAGAGGGACTCTTTGTCAGGAGGTGTAGTTACAGGATAAGGGGTAATGGTTTTGAATTGGAAGAGGGGAGATTTAGATTAGACATTAGGAAGAAATTCTTTCCCGTGAGGGTGGTGAGGCACTGGAACAGGTTTCCCAGAGAAGTTGTGGATGCCTCATCCCTAGAAGTGTTGAAGGCCAGGCTGGATGGGGCTTTGAGCAACCTGCTCTGTTGGGAGGTGTCCCTGCCCGTGGCAGGGGTGTTGGAATTTGATGGTCTTTAAGGTCCCTTCCAACTCTAACCATTCTATGATTCTATGATATGTGTGGCACTGGGGAGCACTGGTGTGACTCTACACGGGAACTTCAGCTGGTGCCTGACCTGTGGATTTTCCTCTCACCCCATCCTGCCCCTCTCCCCCTCCTCTGCAGCCCCCTCAGAGAGCCGGTGTTTGGGTGTGTGTGGAGAAGTGGGTTTGGTGAGGCACCCCAAAACTCCCCCCCACCTGACCCCCTACACGAGTGGCATGAACTTGGAGCCAGGTGACTGCGGGATGAACTCGGTGAGCTGCGGCAACGGGAAACTCCGCCAGTGGCTGATTGACCAGATAGACAGCGGCAAGTACCCGGGGCTGGTGTGGGAGAACGACGAGAAGAGCATCTTCCGCATCCCTTGGAAGCATGCTGGCAAGCAGGACTACAACCGCGAGGAGGATGCTGCCCTCTTCAAGGTAGGGCTCAGCCCAAGGTTGGGGTTGTGGGTCACAGGCGGGGCGGAAGGGACACCTGGAGGTTCTGCAATGGTCCCTTGCCACCCTGACCTCGCCACCTGCCTCTGCCGGATGGCTCTGCTGGGTACCCGCTGCCACCAGCTGCCCATCTGGTGGCCCTGGCTCTGCCCCTGTGTCCCCTGCGTTTGCTGGATGAGACAGCCCACCCTTTCACACTTCTTTCCTTGAAGCTAAATGCTTGTGGGACTGCAGCATGTCTGTTTCCACATTCGTCTTGGATCATTTTCTCCCTCTCCTTGTGCCTGATGAACTGCTTTTTGTACCTTACCATGCTGCTCTTTTCTCAGCCTAAATCTGTAGGGAGTAAATTCATGCACATATGAACACACATGTAGATGCTCTTTCAAGCATTGTAGTTGATTCTTTTTTTGTTTTCTTTTTTCTTTTCTTTTTTTTTTTTTCTTTCTCCCCCACACCTCCCCCTTGTTCTTTTGATTATCTGAAATGTTTCCAGGCTTGGGCTCTTTTTAAAGGAAAGTTCAGAGAGGGCATTGATAAACCAGATCCCCCTACCTGGAAGACAAGATTAAGGTGTGCTTTGAACAAGAGCAATGATTTTGAAGAACTGGTGGAGAGAAGCCAGCTGGACATCTCAGATCCCTATAAAGTCTACAGAATAGTGCCAGAAGGAGCTAAAAAAGGTAAAGCATCTCAAATTCCCTCTCTAAGAGCATGTGTAAATGTCTCATTGTAAGCATACAAGGACTGAAGCGTGCTTTTCTGGAATGGCCATGCATTAAGTCTTTTAAGGAGCCAAAATGCAGGGCTCAAGTGCAGCTCATTCTGGTGGCTTAAGAGGCTGCGTCTGCAGGAGACCGGCTGGCGTTGCCGTCGGGGCGATGAAAGGGGGCCCTTGCAGAAGATGCAAACTGGTGCCCTGCACATCGCTGCAGGAACGGTTCCTTTAGCTGGAGCCTCCCTGCCAGTTCGGCGTAGTGAGAGCCAAGCGAGTGGCTCAAGGGACAGGCAAAAAAAAATCAAAAAATCAAAAAAAAAAAATGCTTGCTGGATCTAGGTTTTGAATACAGGGAAAAGCAGAAGTGTTTTGAGCCAGACAGCAGGTAACTGCTGCAGGGGGAAGAGCTGGGAGCGAGGGATGCCCAGCCTGCAGCCTCCTGCTGCTCTCCAAAAAGCCCCTGGTGCCAGGCAAGGATCGTGGGAGGCAGAGGCTTGGCAGGACCCAGAGAGGGTGTCGTGGCACACAGGGTACAGCTGAGCAGCAGTTTGCTGTGGGGCACTAGGGAGCCCAGCTGGGCAGGCTGCCCCCTGGAGCTGCCTGCAAGGGGGAGCTGGGAATCCTGTCCAAAAACAGTGCTGGAGGGCATTTTAGCCCTCTGCTTGGTCAAAAGACAGGTTGCACAGATTTATCTTCAATGTGCCAATTTCAGATTTCCTTAAGATGTGGTTGACATCATTTATTTTCATCCCTCTGGTGAACATAGGTGCAAAACAGATGAGTATGGAGGAGCAACCATTAATGATGAACCATCCCTTCCCGATAACCTCTCCTTACACTTCACTACCTTCTCAGGTGTGGCATTCATTAGGTGCTTTGTTTGGTGTTTGTGTGTTGAGCAGCATAAGTTCTGTGTTATGTGCCGTGTCTGTCTTTGCTGGCGTGGCTCTCCAGTTCTCTCTGGGAAGAAACTTTATTATGAAAACTGAGAAATTGAGAAGCGGCTTTTCTAATGTCATATGAGGCCACAGGGCAGTCAATTTCCCTTGGTGTTGTTTATCCCAGAGTAATAGCTCTTTTCTGTTGGGCCATAGATATTAGTGCATTGCCATTCTGTCGAGGCCAGAATGCAATCACCCAATGAAGCCTTGCTTTTCCAAGCAGACATTTACCAGTGCTGCTTTGACTGCCTTTTGTTATTCCACCCTGCTTATTATTTACACCAGTGGTGAGAAGTTCATTTGAAAGCCTCGTTGGTGGTGGCAGTGGCAAAGTGCCATTTGTGCAGCCTGGGCAATGCTTAGACTTCTGCGGGCTTTGGCAGGGGAAATCAAGGAGCTGAAATGCAAAAGCTGGTGCAGCGCAGAGCGTTAGTTTTGACAACTGTTGAGTAAAAGAACATCTCGTTGAATTGAATAGGTACCAAACTACATGGTGCCCCACGAACGGAACTGGAGGGATTTTGCCCCAGAGCAGCCGCACCCCGACATCCCCTACCAGTGCGCCAGCGTCCCCTTCGCAGCTCGCAGTCACCACTGGCAAGGGCCTGGCTGTGAAAATGGTAAGAAGCTCCCGTTCGGGGCTGCTGGCTGAGGTGGGTCACCTGGAAAGGCCACAGATTTCAGGATTTTTATTCACAGTTTTGGTTGGCGTTAGCAGAAGAGGCTGGAGGGGAGTGCTGGACACCCTTCAGAGAGCCACCCAGCCCATGGCAAGAACCTTTGTGTTGACCTGCTTTCCCTGCCAGGGCTGCACAGTCCTCTGAGCTGACACAAGTTAGCCCCCAAAAGTCCTCAGCTGTCCCAAAAGCCCTGAGCAATAAAAAGGCAACCAACACCCACCCTCCCTGCCCCTGCCCCCCAAACCTCATACGGGAACATGTATTCTTTAGATTTGCTTTCTGATTTTTGGACCTTTTGAGGCACACATCAGTGAGTTTTTTTCTCTCCAGCCTTCTGGATTAGAATGGCATTATTGTCTCAAGAGGAAAGCTGAAATTATTACTTTATTTTAGTGCTGTGGCAATGGGACAACTTGTCATGGATTGAGTCTCTCTTGGGGCTGGTACAGCAGAAACAGAATAAAGGGACGTTCCCTTCCCTGAAGATCTCACACTACCAGAGCCTAACATAATCATGGCTTTCCAAACTCTGCATCCTTAGCAAAAAGCCTGAATTGTGAATATTAGCAACAGTGAAGCCTGCAGGGGCTAAAACATAAGAGAAGGGGAACTGTGTGCCGTAGACCCACCTGAGGGCTCAGGCATCTGCTTAATGAGGAGAAGCAACTGGTTTAGAAGGGCAGAAAAGTTCCGGAAGCAAGGGAAGATTTCTTAAAGCAGATATTACATTTTCAGAGGACAGTTCTGTAGAGGTTTTGGTGCAGAGAAATGAATTTCTATTTCTTTTGGTCTGCTAAAAAGCAAATGCTCCATACACTGCAACTTTTGCTGGCATATTGGAATTATTAGACAAAATCCTTTGCTTTTGGTTCAGCTAATAAAACATCGAGGTAGCAAGCTAAATGAACTCTGTCCTGAAGTACGTCCTCTGCAGCAGTGAAACACACCTTCAGACACTTTGCTGAATTTGGAGGCTGGTGGTTGGTGTTGGCTTTCTCATTGGGGTCTAAGACTTCTCCAAGAGATACGAGTGTTTTATATCCGTGTCACTCCATCTCCTGATTGTGGTGGCTTCTGCTGTTGGGAAAGGTAGCGTGTGCTTGTCTGCAAGTCACTTGCAAGTCGCTCCAGAGACTTCCATTGACATCAAGAAACAGAGGAAAACATCAATTGCCCGTATTATAATCCACTTACTGATAAGCATCTCTTGGAACAGTCTAATAGTAATAGGCTGGTAATAAAGCCCTGGTAATCTCCTGCTGCACAATGTTCTTTACCTGCTTTTTAAACAGTGTTAATTCCGGCTTTATTGCAAAAAAAAATCCTGATACTGAATGGATTATTTTATCCAGCTGACTTTTAAGAGCACTATAGTCTAGTTACAAATGTAAATTATTTCTGCAATAGAATAACACGTTAGGTAAGGAAAAAGTACTAGGGGGAATACCAAAATGCCAAGGGAGTATTTCATGCAGACGCAAATGAAAATACAGCCCAAATGGCATCTGGAGAGATTGCTAGAGTTAGCATACCTGGAAAAATTGGGAAATAAGAACCTTTTTAAGGAGAAGGGGGGAAGGGAGAGAGTTCCTGGTGGGGTTCAGAAAAACTTGCTTTTGCATCACTGTGATCTACGCCCGAGCTTTTCTTTTAGGATTTAGGCAGCTGTCACTGACTTTTGTTTGTGAAAACAGGTTGTCAGGTGACAGGAACCTTTTATGCTTGTGCCCCTCCTGAGTCCCAGACTCCTGGCATCCCGATTGAGCCAAGCATAAGGTCTGGTGAAGCCCTCGCCCTGTCAGGTAAGGTCCGTAACCCCCCGGGCTTTTTGGGGAGCTTGGCAAGTGACTCCCACCTCTGATTTGCCCTGGCACTGTCTCTCCTTTCTGGTGTAAAGGGAAAAAAAAAAAAGACAAAATAAAAAAACTTCTGTAATGAATGAATTTGGTGTTTGGGCTCAAGCCTCTGTTTTCTGGGGCACTTGAGCACTTGTAGCCCCAGCATCACGAGGTGGATGTGGTTAAAGTTAATGGAAGTACTTCGCTGGCTCATGGCATTAGTACTGGGTTGATTTGGTGATCCACCAAATCAGGCCTTCCAAAGGGAGGTGGGAAATTTTGGGGTTGTCAGTGACTTTTAGCTCACTTTTTCATTTCGGAGGAGCCCCCACCAAAACTTCTCCTGCTGTTGCCATCTGGCTTTGCTCTGCTTCATTATTCCTGGTGGAAAAAAAAGGCTTTTGGGGAAGAAAAGGGAAGTTATTTCAGCCAGGTTTGCACTCATCTGGATGCTAGGGGACTTTCTGAATGATTCTGGGAAAAGGCGTGGAAATGTGCTTTTCTCAGAAGTAGTGGATAAACCTGCAACATGATGCTCAGGAGGCTTCTTGAGCAGGATTATTCTCCACAATCAGGGTTTATACATGTGCATATATATGTGTGTGTGTGTNTGATGGCATGGCCATTTGAAAGTCAGGCTGGGGATTTCAGGTACAGTTCTGTTGGAGCTGGAGCCAGCAGTCACGTCTCTTCAGTGCGAGTTTGCAGCGCCCCTGCGCAGAAGCCTCCTTTATGCAAAATCTGGGGAGAGACACAGCTACTTCCTGATTAAATCTGAGGAAGTGTACTGAGCTGGTGGGTTTAATTGTGGTGTGAATTTGGAAAATGTGATGAACGACCACTTTCTGTGTGCAGACTTTTCCTTTTAAATGGAAAAGTGAAGTTTGAGGGATGTTTGTTCCTAACCAATGCCCACATCAGTAGCCCTTAGAATAAAATGAGGGTGCATTAATGCTACTGTGCCCCAAAAGTTTTAGTATTTGTGTTCTTTAGATGATTCTTTTCTAGTGCAAGCCTGTGTTCTGGGTGGTAGTGACAACCAGGCTCAGAAATCTCATGCAAATTTGTCTCTTGGCCTTAGTACCAATCTGAAATGTAAACTATTCATACTGATATATCATAGTAATTTTCTTTTTTTTTCTCTCCTTCTAGATTGTCGGCTCCACATCTGTTTATATTACCGTGAAATACTAGTAAAGGAGGTGACAACTTCTAGTCCTGAAGGTTGTAGGATATCCCATGGCCAGAGTTATGAGGTCAGCAGCCTGGAGCAAGTTATCTTCCCTTATCCAGAGGATAGTGGCCAGAGGAAGAACATAGAAAAGCTACTGAACCACCTGGAACGAGGAGTAATACTGTGGATGGCACCTGATGGCCTCTACGCTAAGAGACTTTGCCAAA
Organism: Thinocorus orbignyianus; assembly: GCA_013400375.1. Lineage (NCBI taxonomy): Eukaryota > Metazoa > Chordata > Aves > Ciconiiformes > Thinocoridae > Thinocorus > Thinocorus orbignyianus. Next base: position 1,094,586 of record VXBW01000387.1, read on the forward strand.
GCAGGATCTACTGGGACGGGCCCCTGGCACTCTGCAGTGACCGACCCAACAAGCTGGAGCGGGACCAAACATGCAAGCTCTTTGATACTCAGCAGTTTTTAGCAGGTAATTCCCACTATGGCTTTGGTATCATTTCCGGACATGTCATGCAGTTGCTCTCCACATCAGCTTTATGGGAGTGCTCTTTTCACATTATCTTTTGAGTTACAGTAATAATTACCTCTCACCATTTCTTCTGGGCAAGCACAGTCAAGGGGTAGACAACTCCGGAATAATCCTAGCAAATTCTACGCACTATGGCATGTTCGGTGGCCCTGCATAAACCAACAGAAGTGAACTGATGCTCAGCTGGTGACACCCAAAACCTCACATCTCTTTAAGAAGCATAAGGAGGAACCTAACAAAATAGTCTTTCCATATACTAAGTGACAGAGGAGTGGATCCTGATCTTGGATCTGCTAGTCTGAGTCCTGAGTGACACAGAGGGAGCCTGAGGTCTTGCTCAGAGTATATAAATATCAGCATGAATTTCGGTAGAAAGCCTTATTTTCAGCCTGTACTAGTGTTTAAAAGGTATCTGGGGGCTGAAAAGGGTTTCACAACATCTAGGGTTTCCAGATTGCTCTAAGCAGGAAGGTACATTACTTCTCCAGAGCAATGTGGGAATGTTCTCGTGTTGTACAGGGCAGTTAGAAGCATCAAGTACAGAGAGGGCAAGGGCACGCTTCAGGATGGTACCTTCTCCTTCCAGCCCATGGAGAGAAGAGGCAAAGCCTTAACCCTGCTTCAGCACTTTTGAGCAGTTAAGAGGGAGGAAAGCTGCCTGCCCAGTGAAACTGGTGAGAGCTGGTCATTATCACAGAGGACAACTTAGGCACCAGGAATACATTTTCCCCTTCTTTGAGATGTGTGGCATCACTACAAGTGAACCGGGTGCCTATGATTTGGTGTATTTTCCCATTAGAACAGGGCTTTGGCACTGGCTTGAGTCTCTTAGGAGAACAATGCCTTGTAAAATTAAAAAAAAAAAAGCCTCCAAAATACTAAACCCAAACCAACAGCCTTAGCTACTTTATATTGCAAGGTTGGTGCACCAAGAAATGCGTTTAAAGGGAGAAATATGACATGGATGTGAAAATTGACAGTTAGAAAGGGGAATTTGAGGTCAGGGTATTGGCTTAGGCTTCAATCACATGCTAATTTAAAGATGTATAATTCTGCTTCTGATTATGGTTTTGGAAATCCCTTTCCCTTTTCTCAGGTGGTTTTTTAGATGTAGTCTGGGTTCTTCCAAACAGTTGACAGGACATCTCTTTTTAGACACTTAACCCCAAAGATAAGCTCAAGCAATACTTATTTTTTCCCCCTCCTAAATTACTTATGCACCAGTGCCTGTGCAAACCCAAGCATGTGGTTGAAGTCATAGTCTGTGGTGTGTGAAAAGTGAGTTTTTTGCATGTGTTCCTGCTCTGCTGGGTTTGTAAGTGACTTGCCATGGGTGCATCACATCTGCATGTTCATTGAATGTACCGAAATCCCACACTGCAGGCAAGCCTGGGGACTCCCCCCTTAGGAAACCAGGGCTTCCTTGGGAAGAGAAGGGGGAGACCTCTACCAGGAGAGGAAATACTGAACAGCAGAGAAAGGGGAAGAAGCAGAACTAGTGTGGACCACAGCTATTAGGACCCTGTTGAGGAGCTGGACCCTGCAATGCCAACTGCAGTGGAGCATTGAGGCTGTACTGTTGAGAAAGCTGAACTGGCAATAAATCAGAAACCAGGTGGATGGTCCTTGGGGAGTACTGCATAATAATGCTGTAAATTGGGCTGGGTGGAGAGTAGGAGGATAGTGGAAGAGAATTTGGGAGCGTGAGTGCGGCAGCCAGAGGAGGGTTGGCTTGACAGAAGGAGAGGTGGCTGGAGCAGGAGTAGCAGCAAATGGGGAAGATTTGGGAAGGCTTATGGGGAGCCCTGAGGTGCAGGAGGAGGCGTTTGGGCCTGGAAGGGGAGGTGGAATGAGTGGAAGGTTTTGGGGAAGCATGAGGCTTCATGGTGGGAAAGAAAGGGCTTTCTTCTCCATGTCTATGCCACGGGCTGCTGCGTGATGCTCAAACAGGTATTCAGGATTTGGAGAATTGCTGAGACCAAGTAAAACTCAGGGAAAAGAGGAAAGGGGCAGAAGTTCCCCATTAGCAGTGTGGCATTGGACTGGCCTTGGGTGGATCATCCTTCCCTGTCCAGTGGAAAAATCTCTTTTTTTCTCCCGGCACACCTCCGAAAAACTCACAGCACTTTTAGGGGATGTGGGGGAGACTCTGGGGAGAACTATTCTTTATGTTTTAAGGGAGTGGCCCATTGTTTTACCCTTATCCCTCATTCTCTCAGTAAGACCAGTAGTCCCAAGTCAGGGCTGGGACACTGTTGTGATAGCCACTGCGCTCATGCCTTGGTTGAAAAAGCTTGTAGTTGGAGTAGAAATGTCAGTGCTGTATTTTGGGCAAAAGTGATTTACCATGTCAAGTCTGAAGACTCTCCCTGTATAGCAGGAGGTGCTTCATTGTAAGACATTGGTTGAACAAGGTTATAAATTAAAATGCAATCTCTACCAGTCAGCTGTGTAGCAATCCTGCACATCATACAGACTTTAACGAACTTCTTGTGTTAGGTGGGATTTTCTCTTTTCTGGAAGGAAATGCAGTGTCTAAACCACAACATAGTGATTTTGGGTCTAGTGGAAGTCTCTTATAAAGGTGTCCCCTGCTCTCTTTCACAGGGGACACTTTGGCTGTTGGAATAATTACTTAATTTGACCTTTTCCCTTCGTGCAAGGGTGAATTAGTGAAGGGAGTACAGGAGCGCACAAGACAGGGTTTTTTGCATGGCTTAAATAAGGTCCTTCCCCTTCCTGTGCCTCCGTCCCCTGCTAGGCACAGTGATGACTGTGGCTCGATGACTGTCTAGCTGAGATTGAATTTCATGCCTAGCAGTACTTTGAGTCTCTGGCTCTAGCAAGCCATTGGTTTCAGTGCTGCTAGTGGGCATCTGCTTGAGCGGGTCCCAGCTACCACCACTGTCTGCTCCAGGAGGACCTGCTGTAAAGGCCCAAAAGAAATACTAATTGGAAGACATCCCGATTTGTGCGTATGAAATAACTTTTGAGGCAAGGCAAATGGCAAAATTGCAGTGTTACAACTAGCTCCCTCTGATCTGTGGCAAAGTCTCCAAACTCAGTTTCTCCTCCTTATCTTTTGTCTGTTGCCTGACCTCTCTTCTCCTTCCTTGGATTTACTTCATCTTCTCCCACTGTACTCCGGGGTCCTCTATCTGAAGCTCAGCCATCCACAGTCTTTCTTACTGGCCTGGCCTGGTGTTGGCTGGGATAAAGTTAATGATAGAGTCAATTTTCTTCATAGCAGCTGATGTGGTGCATTGTTTTGGGTCTATGATCATAACAGTGCTGATAACACAGGGGTGTTTTAGCTATTGCTGAACAGTGTTGCACAGCGTCAAGGCTTTCTCCATTTCTCACTCTGCTGCCACAGTGAGTAGGCTGGTGTGGACAAGAGATAGGGAGAGGACACAGCCGGGACAGCTGACCCAGGCTGACCAAAGGGATATTCCCTACTGTATGACCTCATGGTCAGCAGTAAAACTTGAGGGGGGCCAGGGAGGCAGAGAATTTCCCAGAAGTTGCTGTTACTTGGGGACTGGCTAGGCATCATTTGGCTGGTGATGAGTGAGTGCATCACTTGTTTTGTTTTTGTTTTGTTCTTTTTACTTATTAAACTGTCTATCTCAATGCAAAAATTTTCTCACCTTTGCCCTTCCGATTTTCTCCACCATCCCAGTGGTGGGTGTGAGCAAGTGGCTGCATGGTGCTTACCTTCCTGCCAGGGTTAACCCACAACATGTCCCCTTCTCTCTTCCCAGAGCTGCAAGCCTTTGCTCACCATGGTCGCCCGCTGCCAAGATACCAGGTTGCTCTATGCTTTGGGGAAGAATTTCCAGATCCACAGAGGCAGAGGAAACTAATTACAGCCCATGTAAGTAGGACTTCTGCTTTACATACATAAAAGAAATATATTCCTTGTAGGATACAAATCTGCCAGCCAGGCTTTTCTATCTTGTGTAGGTTGTGAGGGAGGTAATGAATGCATGAAAATGCAGCACCATCCAGGCTGGGGCTTGAATCCCCAGATCTGTCAAGGACTGACAGCTGACCATCAGTAGGGTAGAGCGCCTGATTTCCCTCTCCGTAGAGCATCAGTGATCTCTTTTCCAAACCTAAAGCTGAAAGGTACCCTGAGAGAGCTTGGCAGTGATGTTATTTCCAGCCTAGTTGTGCAGCTCCTTGGTGCAGGACATGGTGCTGTCACCACTGCTGCACCTGAAGGTGCTCCAGAATCCCAGCCTGCATCTCAGGGACCTCAGCCCTTAATGGGATGCAGGGTCTGCCTGTGCAGCTTCAGGATGAAGGTAGCTGGCAAGCTCATGGGCTGACTGACCACAGTTCACACACACTCAAAGCTAGTGTTTCGGGATGCTATCTGAGAGAGGATGATGACGGAGACTGAGACCAGGTACTTTCTAAATTGGCTGTATTGGCCCATAAAACCACAAGAGAGGTGATAATACACACGTTAGCAGCAGGTCTTAGCTTATTGCATTCTTGGGAAGAAAACTTGTGTCTCTTAATTTTTTGAAAGCCCCTTGAATTGTAGCATGGGTCCCAATTCAGCCTTTTGTCATAAACTGTGGCCTCCCCTCAGTTGCCTAGCTTCTGTACTGCTATGCTGATGCTTAGCAAGTCTGTGGGGTGGAAGGTGGGAAGCTCACAAATCCATCCCAGGTTATCCATTCCTCCTTCCTAGCATCTTTAATCCCCTTCACCATCACCTGTCCTGTCAGCTTTTTGGTGAGCCTGTACCTCCTACACTTTTCAGAGCTTTGCTTCTCCCTTACCAGTTGCTTCTCAACTTTTCAGGATGTCCCAGCTCATGAGCTGGTGGGCCTCCACCTTGCCACCAAACAGCTATACCCTGAGAGGTGTCTGATTTACCTGCCCCTCTGCCTTTCCATCTTTCCCATGGCAGGATGGGAGGTGCTCAGCTGCCTCAGAATGCTGATAAGAGGAAGGGAAGAGGGATTGGTGGGGCTACTCCAAGACAGCAATCGCTTCTGGAGATCTCCCTTCCCTGAGGGGGAGACTCACAGAGAACATATTTTTCCTCCAAAGTGGTGTTCTCTTAACATAGAGGGGCTGGCTGACCAGTAGGAGAAGATTGTAGAGAAGAGTTGTCCAACCTTGTCCATTCTCCCAAAGTAAAGACAGCTTCAGGTGGTTGTTCTCAGGGTGCAACTTAAGTGTTTGCAGTCAGACCCAAAAGCCCTGAGGGAATGGTGGTTTCTGAAGAGATAGAAGTGAAGGCAGTGTTAAATCATACAAATTTCTCTTGGTGGTTGAAGAGATTCCTCATCAGAGCTTGAATGAACTGAAACAAGAGTAGCCTGGGTGTGCTAGATTAAAGTCTAATTTCAAACACAGTTGTTTGGTGATGTATCTCAGCCTACCTGAGGGCTCCAGTATTTCAGGTGAAGTTCTCAAGGTACTTCACAATGCAGACAAGACTTCCAGCACTTTGTGTGCGTGTTTGAACACATGGAGTGACCATGGACAATGCTGGTCTCTAGGCATTGCTCAGACCCAGGGGCTGGCTACAGGACTGTAATTGCCAGTACATCATTTGGTACATGCCCTTCTAAACGAAGGCCGTGGAGGTAAGGAGTATTTGCAGATAGCAAGGCACTTGGCAGCAGAACAGGCAAGGCCTAGGTTAAGACAGAGATTAGTGACACCGCTGAAACTGTTTTCCCATTCTGTTAAGCAGAACTGTTTTGTCCTGCCTTGTTTTTAACTTAAGAGCCCTGTAAATAACTAAGATGAGGAGCATGAAGTTTTGTCGCATGTCTGATTAACATTTTGTCTGTTCTTAAGGTTGAACCAATGTTTGCCAGGCAGCTGTATTACTTTGCTCAACAAAACTGTGGACATCTTCTGAGAGGCTATGATTTACCAGAACTTGTGACTAGTCCAGAGGATTATCACAGATGTATTCGCCATTCCTCTATTCAAGAATAAGATCCTCAAAAAGAATGCTTTTTAAAGGCACTGTAAAGATTGTGCAGAGTGGAGGAGCAGATCGGGGTCACAATTTGGAGATCCACATCACAGCTGGATGTGTTCAGGGGTTCAATGATAGGAAAGTGAACTAAGACAACCATATTGTATGATAAAAATGATGCATCTTCAACGTTTGGATGTTTCATCTCACATAGGTTCCGCTGTTGCTGAGAATAACTCAAAACTGACAAAATTATTGCTATGTTTACGTTTGCTGAATGTTCTCCTTGGGTTTTGAGAACTAATTTCTTACCGAAGACTTAAATCCAGAGTTTACACTGTTACACTTGCAGGGCTATTTATTTTGGATTACTGATCTCAGGGAAGGTTCATAAATTTGCAGTGTTCCCAATTGGAACTGTGGCTACTATAGGTGGGTAGCAAACGTAAATGTTTTATTAAGAATAGCTATATGTGTAAGTGGTTATAGATTTAGATTCTTAAGTGTGATGCCTATATTCTTGTATAGAATATTTCAGTGTATTTTTTAAAAACAATGCAATTCTTGAGAGACATATTTTTATAATGCCTGACTGACATTTGTCCTGACAATGGATTTTGTTGCTGCCACTGTTGTTATTGGATTAGCCCCCATGATAGCAGTTTCTAAGGTGATGCATTTATGGTACTGTGCTAAGAAATGTGACCATTCGGCTTGTATTACCTGCGGGTTTAGTGGATTAACTGCTAAACTTCTGCAGTCCCGAAGAGGAATTTTAAAATTAAATTACGTTTTTCTTATAATTGAAAACCACTATGCATTTTATATATATATATATTTAAATATATATGTATGCATTAGAATTAAGTTGACAGACCTTGAAAACAGCACACAAATGGTGCTTTTAGCCCTTTTTTTGATGTCACACGTGCAAGACAGGTTAAAATAACTACCACCCCTGACTTGTACAGAGCCAGATCTGCTCTGTGTGTGCACTCACAGCTTCCTTCCAGCGGTACTGAAATGACGAAGGAGGGAGAGTTCAAGGAGAGCAGCATTTGGCCTCCCATATTAAGACGGTCAAGGAAATAACTTGGTTTAATGTTTGTTTTCCAAAATTTTACAGAAGTGTAATTTGATGAAATATGCAGCTTTTGATGATAGGGTGCTGATACAAAGACAAAGAGAAGGGGTCTGTTGGGTGTGCGTGTCAGTGAAATTTCCTCGCTGGTGAGCAGATCGTGTGATCTTACTAGCTTTAACTCCAGAACACGACCTCTCTATGCTTAACAAACACACTTCACGTGAATTTCTAAATGAGGAAGAAAAACAGGTACTTGGTTTGGCAGCAGACTTGTGTTCTAGGGACTTTGAATTTATACATCTTAAAGATGCGTACTCTTTTGGGATATATTATCCTCCTTCTTCTTGACAGTGCCATGCGGACTTAACAAATGATTTTTAATTTTGTGTTCTTTGTTACATGAAGTGTTTTTTCCTGGCGTAAAGATTTTCATAGAGGAGACCTCTTAGACGTTAAAAGCACTGTTCTAGGTGACTTTCAGAGCTTCTGCATATGCTTTTGGCTTGTGCATACATTTTGCTGCAAGAGACTTTTGTGTTCAAACTGAACTGGTGGAATACAAATATTTGATGTGTTTTTCACTTTTTTTCTAGTGGTCGTTGCTTTATATGCTCACTGCTTCAGCTCGCATCTTAGAATAAAGTCCTTATTCTCTACCACCTCGATTCGTATGTGTTGTTTTCAGTAGTGGGGCAAACCTAGTGCTTGCGGTTCTGCAGTGTGAACCTGGGGCAGCAGCACTGCTGGCTAAGTCTATGGGGAACTGTCTTCTAAGCCAAAAGTGCAGGGAAAGGTCAAAAGGTAAGGATTTCTATCCTGTGAAAATATCTGCGATACTAGCTACGGTTATTAGAAAAAGGGGGGGAAAAAATGGAGATTGCCCTTTGGCTGTTGGTTTCCCAGACCATGGATGATGCAGGAGGAGATCTGGTGCTGCCGTACACCTGAGGGCTCTGCCCCTGCCCCTCTGTGGCTCTAGGGGCTGGGAACCAGGCTGGTGTCTCCCCTGGTCAGCCCAGGACTCTTTGATCTGCTGCTTGCTAGGTGGCTAGAGCTGGAGGTGGTGGTTACTGGTGGACGTAGAGTACTTTCGCCCTGGGAAAGGGTGAAAAGGGGGATCACGAGTGAACTAAAACAGTGAAGTTAAGAATAGGAGTGAATTTCAGCGGGCAGCCCCTGCTTACTGGAAATCAGGATCCCAAGAAGGGTCCTTGGGTGCAGTAGCTTACAGACAGAGCAAGGTGTGAAAAGTAGTTATGAGATTTGTATGGTGTGTGAAGACTAGGGGGGTGGGGGGAACATTTTATGTAGAGGCTCCTGCTGGCTATTGAAGTGCATTAGCATTTTTATCTTTGGAATAAGGTTTTAATTGTTTTCCTTGAAGGAGAATGATGTAAAGTCAGCGGCTGTGAAGAGGGAGGGAGAAGAGCACCATCTATGTTCTGGCCAAACACAACTTGCTTGTTTTGAATGCAGAGCCATGCAGGTGAAATCCTTATTTTAAGCAAGCAAAGAGGTTGAGATATTTCCCTTGGAGGGGGCAGGGGAAAGAGAGGAAGGAAAATAAAGCTGTTGATTTGTACCATAAATCATTTTGCACATGATGACTTTAAAGCTGCGTTTGACTTTTTGTGACCATCTCTTTCTGTTCAAAACAACTGATGGATACGTAAAGTGGGGGGAAAAAAAGCAAACAAGAAGAATCCCTGAAAATATTTTCTCCTTTTTGTTCTTTTTTTTTTTTTTTTTTTACTGTCTCTGTGTGAAAGCATTTGAAGTACTTCCTACTTCTGTTAACTTCTGTTTATAGTTTCTGAGGTCTACTTCCTTCCTGTTATGATTTTGGTGGCGTTACAAATGACATGTTTTACTCCTGTCAACAATGAAGGCATAGCTGTTGGTTTTTTTCAGATTATTTCAGTGTGCAATTTGTGTCAGTATTGTTTTCTCTGATTTTGATAAGGCCACACTTAAAGCTGTTTCTCGAAAGAATTCTGTGCCAGCGCTCTGCAGCTGAAGTACCTATATTCAAAATTTGGTCCTGCTATGTGGTTTTGCCTACTGCTGTGAACTGTATTAGCCTTAAAGGGATTGTAGGTTAACCAGAAACGAGGAGATGTATTTTAAGCTGAAGTACAGTGTAACAGGGTTTGTGGAAAAAACACAGGATTCACGTGAAAACCCCCGTGGCCTTTTAGACGGGCATATGTATGCTGTTTACATCAGCATTTGTCAGTAGCGTGGAGGTGGGGAAACACCACCTTCTGCAGAGAGCTTTCAGGAAAAAGTAAAGCATTTTCTCTTACACGCTTTGAGATCATTGTCTGTGTATACATGCAAAAAGGCGGGGGAAGGAAGGGGGGACAGAAAGAGTACTTATAAAAAGAAAAAGAAAAAAAAAAAAGAGCCAAGTAGTTCAATCATAATATCTCCTTTCCCAGGCAGAACTGTATCTCAAGTTTAGCTGAACTCGGATGGCAAGATGTTAAAGATTGCCAGGGTGTTTTTTATCTGCACTCTGATCTGGCTAGTAGGAGGCTAAGAGTTATTTATTTGTGATCAAATGCCTGCAGTTCATTCTTTTCTTAGCTTTTGAGTATGTACCAAGGTATGCGCATCCTCCTTTTGTGGGGTGCTTACGTTCGCTGCCCCTTCAACCAGCTCCACCAGCAGCTGCCCAGATGCCTGCAAAAAGGTCAGTGCCCTGACCTGGCTGAAATGTCAAGGTAGGGGTCTCAAAATGACACTCCTTTAACTAAAGCCATCAAATAACTGCTCAAAATGGTGACTGGACATGTTGTTGTTGCCCTTTTGGCAACTGGCAGCAGGGTAAGGCAGTCACCTGTGCTCAAGTGGGAGCTGGAAAACAGGCCAGATGCCTTGGTTCTGGGCTTGGATTTGTTTTTCCAGTGCGTGCTGGCAGAGTCTGGCCCAAAAGGTAATGTCTGAGTGGCTCTGCACAAGGTGGTATTGCACCAAAAGGCAACAGTCAAGAAAGGGTAGAGCTCAGTCCATATTTTTAGCTCTTAGGTAAGAGTAGCTTAATGCCCTGGGAAACAATAGCAATGAAACACAGGAATTCGTGGTGCAGATGCATTTTTATTGTTTCCATGGTGTTGGGGCAGGATGGCTGCCTCGCATGTCCCTGCAGGCCAGCTGGCAGTCTCCTGCCACTCCGGTTACCATGCTGTCCATGGAGGCCAGACACAAGACTGTGTGCTGGGCACGTTCCTGACATCAGTCTCCCTGGCTTTGGCTGTCATTTCCTGCTCCCTTCAAAAGACAGGTCATGAATTACACACAAATTGTGCCTCACAAGCTAAGAAAACAGACAGGTTTAGATGACTTCTTTTCACAAACAGCAGGTATTGCATACCCTTGGAAGTGGTTTCATCTTTGTGCCTTGGGTTTGCTCTGTCTTGATTTTCAGACTGGCTTCTGCATTCTTGCTCTAGAAATGTTTGAAATCCAAGAACTTGTGGACTTTGGTTGACGTGGCTGCTTGTCCTAGCTTTTCATCCTTTACCTGGCCAGGCAGAAATGATGTCCATATAGTATCAATGAAACCACCTACCAGAGGAAGCTCTGTGGGTGTCCACAGGAACCTGGTGAGCTTAGAGCAGCCTGGTAGTTGAAGCAGGCTTACCAAACTCTCTCGGCTACATCGGTACTAGTGCAATGTGTGCATCAGCATACGCATGAAATCCATTTCAAGGCATCCTAACCGTGTTGTCCACTTTGCTCCTTCTCAGTTCCTCCCTGAATAGCAGGTGTTTAAACCTGGATCAGGCAGCTAGAGGCTCGCCCTGATTTCTTCAGGTCTGCAGGATGCAGAATCTCTCTCTGAGCTGGGGATGGCCAGCATAGGTAGAAATCAGAAACTTTCAGGGTTGAGCGTTTCTGCTGTTCGTCTCCAAAATGCATTAGCCTCTCTCTGTCCATGGGTAAGTCCTACTCACATATCAAGGGACTATTTACCTCATGAAGTCTTATGCCTTCTTCCCCTCGTCTAATGTAGGTACCAGCCTTGGTTATGTGATCGCGAAGAAATTTTCTTCTTTACCTGTGCTTGCAGTCATGTAAAAGTGTGCATTGCTAAATATCTTGATGTGGGTCCAGCTAACACTTTTGCCTCTCTCTTGGGTCCTCTCTCAATCTTCCTCTATACCAACAGCAAGATCTAAAGGCAGGCAGTGCTGCTTTTTATTTGCACAGTGCGAGGCATGATGGGGCACTGCCTTTGAAGGTGAACCTGTTGGCAACGCCACAGTTCCTACAATTGTGAGTAGGATGTTCTTGGGTCTTGCCAGTTGTGATTCTCACCCTAGAAACCATAAAATGCTCAGCAGAATATAGTTGTGGCAATCATTTATGCTAGGTTTTCCTGTAGGAAGCTGGTGTGCAGTTTATTTCAGCCCGAGCCACGACATTCAAATTACTTTTTCTCAGGGAGGTGGTTGAATCAATTATTTCTCACGCTCCTGTTACAGTCATTCATAAGTCTCTCGTAGAAGTGAAGGCTGAGCATTTCCAGTTTCAAGCACAGAGCATCCAGCTTCAGATCAAATCGCTTTTAAAACTAAATGCCCTGCCTTTTTCCTTTCAAACTTCTCCCAAGTTTCATGATTTTTAAATCCTCAGAAACCAAAGTTATGGGTCAGGTCTAGTTACATCTCCAATAACTCATTTTCATTTCCTCTTTTCACACATGATCAAGAGGTTTAGCCTTCTTCATGACTGTCCCCTCCCACAGAAAAAAACCCGTGCAAGGAGTAGTGAGAGAGAAAGACTTCAAAAACAGGGTGAGTGACCTCATCACGTATCTACTGTAGAGACGTCAATCTCCAAGAAATAGGAAAGGTCAGAGCTGTTCAGAGCAAGGGGTTTTTCGCAACTTCACTGAAAAACCCAGACTGGGTCTGAAGAATTCATGCCATTCTGATCTTTTGTCTCTTCTTTTCCCCAAATATTTGGAGACCCTTCATCCAGAGGAGTTGCTTCTGTGTGATTTTTAACATAGGTTACCATCCTGAAGCACTAGTCATGGTAGTTTTCACGAGGCTTGGACTTTCCAAAAGGAAATGGTGAAACAAATGACAGGCATTTGCATGGAAATAGCACAAAATATTTTTTTTTCCTGTTAAATAAAACACATTTTTTTCTTCTAGAACTTTTTCCCACTCCCAATATAACCAAATTCTGAAAGTTTTCATTGCACCACCTTAATTTCAGCCTGGATGGTCACTGGACTTTGCGCAGGGGAGGGGAGAGAGGTGGGCAAGCTTTCTCCACAGTGGGGTGGCAGGAAGGTGGAGGAGCCTGCAGCTGTCCCCCAGGTGCCATGGGATGTGGTGAGGATTTGCCCGATGTCCCTGGGAGCATATGCATGTAACCCACAGCCACACATGAAGTGGCACCAGCCTGAAGGGTGACTCTGAAGTCTCGCTTTCCTTTAAAACCATCGCTCTACAAATAAAATGGCTTGCCTACAATCCCCATGCAGATACAAGCGCCGTTTAAATATAGCAAGCATTGATATCTATCTGTAAATTACAAGGAAATGAATAAATCGAGGCGACATAAACCACAAAAAGGAAGTTTGAAATCAGCCCGGAGCTGTGATAGGTCGGCTCCTGCCAAAGGACCTCACCGAACCTTCACCATCCACGACAGCAGTGACACAGCCACCAAACCTGACCCACCCGTCCTGGCTTCCTGGCATGCATACCCGTGTGCTGTCACTCTCCCAGGGATCGGGTTCATGTCTGGCCACCTAGACCTGCATCGTGGGGGCACCTGCACACCCACACAAAAGCCAGTGGTGCCCTGGGCACCCAGGATCCCTGCTGCACAGAGGGGATGGTGCGGCATTTTCTGGAAACTGATGAGCTCATTTCTGGGAGGCGGCGGTGGTGGGTGCTCTAGCACGCGGAGGGGTGTGAAGAGGATTAATGCAGGAAGTTCGAGGGAAAGGTTTTCTTTTTTCTTTTTTTTTTTTCTTCTTTTTTTTTTAAAAAAAACAAAACCTGAAGCATGGCTTCTATGCTGCTTACTATATTTACCTGGTGCGGGTATTTGGTAAGGTTATGGGGTTCGACTTCATTTATTATTATAAAGGCCAATTTCTTTCTTTTTTTTTTTTTCTTCTTTGCAAAGTTTGTATTTAAGCCAGAATCCTTAAGTAAAACAGGAAGGGTTTGCTTGCATACTCTGTGAGTGTGTGCGTGTGTGTGCAGCTAGCAAGCCACCCTTACCTCTCTAAAATGACGTTTTACACAGTTCACCAGGTTCGTTCCCATGTGAATGAGGAAACGGGTGCTAATGATGCCCTAGAAGTTTTACAAAAATAGTGGCCTGGAGAGAGGAGAGAAAGGAAGAAAAAGTGAGTACATGCAAAGGGACATCTGCTGCAGGCTCTTGACATGATTAGCCACTTAATTTTTTTTAGACTCCACCTGGGCATTGGTGTCTATCTGTGCCTTTTGCTTTATTGAACCCCAGAGACAGCACTGCAGGACTGTGCTTGCTCCAAAACTCTGTCTTGCCTGCAAGGTCTTATGGAAAACAAATCCTGCACAATCCAAGGCCTCCAACAAACCCATTTCTGCTCCTTCAACGTGCTTGGTGCTCACAGGATGAAGATTGTAGCTCTGGTACCAACAATCCCTTCCCCTAGCCTCTGGCTTGGGGAGGTGGGCTTGACTTCTGTCAGGGGAAAGTGACTGTGTGCAGCCTCTCCTTCCAGCTGCTCCAACACACCCCTGAGGATGGACTGGTACTGAAATTAGCCTGGCAGGATGCAGGGATTCTCAGCATTGCTCTTCACTAGACCAGCCAAATCGCATATTCCCCTGGAAAAACTCTCCATCTTTGGATGGATGAGGCAGAGTAGGATGGCTGCAGGCATGGAGCCAGAGATTGCAAGGAGCAAGTGTGGTGGAAGACAGCTGGTTGAGGACAGTCCAGTTGCCAGATTTACCTATGGATCATTAGGGCCATTGACTATGTGCTGCTAAGGTGAATTAGCCTTGCCTGTCACAAGGGAAGAGGCGAACAGGTCTGGAGTGGAGAAGTGGGTTTTGGCCAGGAGAAGTCAGCTATTTCTCAGAAATAAAGAAACATGTGCAGACGTGAGGAGTAGGAAAGGGACCAAAACCCCCCGATAATCAATGTATGAACAAAGCTCTCCCCCCTGCTTTCCCTCCACCAAAAAAAAAAAAAAAAAAAAAAAAAGGGAAGAGAGAGGCTAGAACTGGCTGAGAAAAGAGGAGGACAGGTATGAGCTGCTGCTTGTGGCTGGACAGGGAAAGTCAGTTATGGGGTGGGGGAAATGGGAGCCACAATGGGGTCAGGAAGAGTTCTGCAAGGGGTGAGGGAGGGACACCATAAGGAAGCAGGCCAGGAGCAAGCCAGGTAACCACCCCAGGGGAGGATGGAGGAGGAGACAGGGAGTGAAGGGGCTCCCCAGGGAGCATCAGTGGCCTTGGCCATGGGGGAAGGCAGCAGTGGGACTGCTAAGTGGAGGTGTAAGTGGAGGGTGAGGAAGAGTTTGAGGAATATGATGCAGTAGGTCATGCTTAGAATAGGGGAGAAGGATTGAGGAAGAAGCTGGAGGGAGAGAAGCAGCAGAACAAGGCATGGCAAGAAGGATGCTGCAGCCACTGGTGCTCTGGCAAGCAAGAGGAAGGGAGGCCAGGGAGGAGGAAGGGGGTGGAGGATGGTGATGGTCATACATAAGGAGCTGGTTGTGTTTACAGGGGTTGGTGCTGTGTGGCTAGGTCTGGAAGAGAGGTCTATTGGAGGGCCTTGCCAGGAGGCTTTCAACCACACGGGGGCAATGGGAAAAGCAGATCTTAAACTGGAATAGAGCTAACCAGAATGGACCTAGTTCTAGAGAGATCAAAAACCAGGAGTTTCAAAACCGTTGCAGAGGTCCTGAAGGAACTTAGCTGTGCAGAGGGTCAAGGGAAGGCTGAGAACAGCAGCAAAGCCACAGCCAGTGATACAGCTGAGGTCATAGCAAGGCCAGGCAGAGAGACAAAGAAGATGATGCTGAGGGACAGAAGAAGGTGACCATAGAAAAGGAACCGAGAGGCCAGAGATCAGATAAGGAGCAGTGCATAACCTGAAGAACGTTTTTAAGAGGAGCGAAAGTTAACAAGTGGTCCTGTGTGGTGAAGCTTAGTGAAAGTGGGACGTTGAATAATTCCTCGGTTCCTCAACAAAGTCAAGCAAAGCTTCCTTGGCTTCAGGTAAGCATCTCCCCACAACCACCCACATGTTCCTGGTCCTGGCCAGCTCTCCCCAGCTCCACCTTCAGAGGGAAAAAACAGAGTATTTTGGAACAAAGACAGCAATTCCTACTCAGTCCACCAGGGAATCTCGTCAAGACTGCAAAGGGTTTAATGTGTCAGGAAGGCTGATTTTAAATAGGGAGTGGTTCAATTAATCATTAATTTTGTTGTATTGCCAATGGCACAAATGTACCAGCTGCTATTGCTAATTAACACAAAATCACAAAATGGTAGGGGTTAGAAGGGACCTTCAGAGATCATCTAGTCCAACTCTCCTGCCAAAGCAGGTTCACCTAAAGCTGGTTGGACAGGACCGTATAGAGGCAGGTTTTGAATATCTCCGGAGAAGGAGACTCCACAGCCTCTCTGGGCAGCCTGTTCCAGTGCTATGTCATCCACAAAGCAAAGAAGTTTTTCTCATGTTCCCAGACAGTTTCCTGTGTTCAAGTTTGTGCCCATTGCTCTTTGTCGTGTTGCAGTGCCCCACTGAAAAGAATCTGGCCCCATCCTCTTGGTACTTACCCTTTAAATATTTGTTAAGTATTGATGAGGTCCCCTCAGTCTTCTCCAGGCTAAACAGACCCAGGTCCCTCAGCTTTTCTACTACTTCTTTTCTGGAAACTTCCAGCCCCTTGGACTGGCATTGCTGTGAGCTACATGGGTGCAAGTAATCGTGAGCCCAGCGTGTGCTGGATTGCTTTGAACCAGTCAGTCCAGTAGAGGTGGTCCTTTCCACAAGCAGGCAGCCAAACCCAACCCCAACCCCACGCATTGAGTGTCTCCATCTCCCCCTCAGGCCTCTCGCAGCCCTTCTGTGGGCTGGGGGAAGCACTGCTCCTGTCCTCTGTCCCATGGGCAGAGGTGACAGCCAAATGTACCTGGCAAGAGCCATATACACAATGCTTGAAAAAGATTCACACTGGTATCAATGTCAGTAAATCCTTTCCAAGCTCACAGCCCCTTTATTTTGGGTCTTTTGCAAACATGGGTCTAGGTCTTCTGCCTGGCAAGGGGAAAGCCTATACCACCTTCTGTTTGTGCAAGGAAATGCTTGGGGAGGTTTGCCAAGGGGCAGACAAAAGCCTACGGCAGATCCAGAGTAAAAGGATGACTAAAGGCCATCTGAAGCTATCCTCCCACTCCTGAAATAGTCCTGTTTTTATTTGTGAGAACTTCCTTAGAGCTGCTTGCAAACACATTGGAAGCAGGTGAATTTTAAGATAGATACACAAAGCAAATGTGCCATTTATCACTTCTTAGCCTGATTATTAAAGAGAAGGTTTTACTTTCTTTCTAAGGAATATTGTGAGCTGTGTTCAATTGTGTTAACGACAGCAGTAACAACAACAGCAAGAAGTATTATTTTAGCATTGGTGAACTGCTGATAGTCTGAGAAGCTGGAGTGGTGCATGGCTTGGGGGAAAGCTTGAAATCCCAATTCTGCTGGTTTCGTGGGCTGAGATTTCACCCCAGAAAGTCTGAGTTTTTAAAAAACAGAGATGATTTCAGTTACTTGGAGTGGGTCTGTGGTGTTACCTGTCTGCTGAGGACATCCCATGAACTTCAGGGCCGCCTGTGTTTTGATAGCCAATTCGGAACTGAAGTGAGTGATGCAGTGGAAATAATTGTCTCAACTGTCTGATTTAGTCGCTCCAGCAAGGTGTTTGCAGAACATAGCCGCTTTGTATAGGATAACAAAAAAGCAATGGGCTGGCTAATTCAATTAAAAGCGAATAGCTACCGTCTAGGCACTGACAGCATGTGGGAGGAAGTGGTGTTGTTTCCACTGTGACTGGCAGTGAGCGACAAGCAAAAACAAGGTGGTTTGAGGAACGCTTGCGTGTTAATGGCATTTCCCTGTTCTGTTTGTCAAGCAAAGATGGGAATACAGAGTCAGAACTTACTTGAATCGGTTCTTTTACAAGAAAAGATGAGGGGCCTCCATGGGAGCGATGCTATACTGCTGGGCTGCAGAGGCAGCTCCCTGAGCTTGCCTGCAAAGCACCCGCCTGTGTGACAGGTACTCACACTTGTGGGTGAAACAGAAAAAAAAATATAATATTGCTGTGCACAGGGTCGGCTGGAGATGGTAGTTTGTCTGCTGGGAGTGCTGAGTTGCTCTTGTTCTCTTTCTCTGTGCTGCAGCAGGGCTCCCACCGCCTGCTGCCATCGGCTATCGAGAAAAAGGCTGCCTGCAGCATGGCTGATTCACTTCAGCCTTGTGGCATTCGTAGGCCTGTGTTGCAGCCATGGGCTCAGCAGTCTGGCTGCGGTGTCGCACTGGAGTGTTTCCAGAAGTGAATCAGACTCTCTGCCTGACGGCTGTGTCGGTTGTGATAACCCAAGAGTGTGCAATAGCACCTTCCTCCTTCTCTGCCTGGGGGCACGTGTTCATCTTTCTCTCATAATTAAGCTAAAAGGGCCACCTGTAATGTTGTTTGGTGCTCTGCTGGGCAGTCCAGAGGATGTTAATCCCCTTCTGACCACCTCAGATGACTTTGAGTAAGGAGAAAATATTTCTTTAGCGAAACTTGCTTTAAAGGAAAATTGTCCATCAATAATTAATTCCAACATTTCCATGGCTTAACCTTTCGGTCAGCATCTCGGGAGAGGGGCAGATCTGGGGTGTATGTGATGTTTTAGTTGTCTGAAATGGTTTTCATTGCCACCCCTGGGAAGGGCAGCTCCTGCCACTTAGTAATGATGCTTACATGAGCTGGGCACTACTGGAGGAGAACCGGGATGCTTTACCTCCAGGCAAAACCCTTGTAGCCGTTGTGAACCAGCCATTCAGAGACAGCAGCTCCTTGACCACATTTACTTACGTAAGAAAGCAGTTTCTTTTGTACTGTGGTTGGCATCAGGAACTTCACACCAGTGATTTAAAAAAAAAAAAAAGTTGTTGTTTGCTCTTAACTAGTTTGAATAGGGCTACCTCTTGCCCTCCCCTCCCTCCACCCCACCATTTTTTATTCTCAGTTACTGCTTCTGCCTCCTTGCAATTCAGCCCTGCAGGCTGAGGAAGGATGGGGCTTGGGCAGGCAGGCAGGCAAGGTGGCTCGCTGGCATTCATTTTTTTGCAGCAGTTGCATTGTCACTGGCTGTGCTGGTTTGGCTTTGGGTCACATCTGACACAGACAGGAAAACACATTCCCTGGCATTTGCATGGCCCTACACCATGTCAAACCCCTCTCTGGGCCTGCAGGATGTCGAAAACCCTTGTCCTGGGTGATGGGAACATCCCTGGCACCACCGTCCCCAGCACCTCGCGCTTCCATGGCCCAAGCCGTGCTCACAGCAGCAGCATCATTCTTGGGAACTGAGCTGCATCCCTCGTGGGAGAGTGTTTTTGTTTTTTCTTTCTTGTTTTGGTTTTTTTTTTCCCACTGCCGTCACAGGTCGGTCTGCTTAGCCTCTGCCTGTCAATAAGTTGGGGCTGCTGGACAATAAGAATTCTGTTGTGCAAAAGCAGCAGTGAATTTTGTGACATTTGGGGTTTGGGCTTTTGTTTTTTTAGTTTGGCCTTTTTTTTTTTTTTTTTTTTAATTCAGTGAGGGGTGGGGGGAAAGCAAAATTTCATTAAGATTTTTTCCTGGGGAAAAAAACCTCCAACAAACAAGGGAAAATAAAATAAATGAAGAAAATAAAATCAAAGAGCAGCCACTTTAAAGCTTGGACAGTGCTCCACAGCAGCAGGGAAGTTGGAAATCAGGAGGCGGGTGCTGGCTCAGCCCAGTCTCCCCAGTCACCTGCCCGCTCTGGTGTGGACACCCGCGTTGTGCATTGCTGCAGGTGGCTCAGCAGAGGCATTGGGATGCTTGGACAACTCCGTGGCTGGAGGAAGACTGTCTGCAGCCAGGGCCAAGCCAGGGGAGTTTGAACTCAATGGAGGAGAGGCTCAGTGGTGGGGAGGACACCCCTTCACCCCCAAAAAGAGCAGCGATTTCAAGGCTCAGCCCTGCTGGCAGCATCCCTGCTCCACAGGCTCTCCAGGACTCTTCCTGCAAGGGTCCTGGAGGGAAGCTCAGCCAGCGGGACACCCCCCGGAGCTGGGGTTGGTCCTGTGTGACTTGGCAGGAGGGTGTTTTGGGGTGCTCAAGGCAAAGAGGCAGGGACTGCAGGGATAACCGTGCCTTGCAAGCTGGGGGCTCCTGACAGCCCTGCAGCAGGAGTGCACGGCAGCGCAGGGGGAAGCTGAGCCAGCTCAGGGCTTGTGTGCGCATCACCCAGCCCCATCTAAAAACAGAAGACTTACTCAGAAGCAGAACCGAGGTGCCACTCGCCTTTACTCCAGCTCTTTTATATATAGTCCCCATTTCTCCTGATTTTACTTCAGCAGTTACTATATGAATTGCAGCTCAGAAGTGGTGGGGAGGGGGAAGGGAGCGAGGACAACTGAGCGCTGCTGGCCAAGCTGGAGCTGCTGGTTTGCTGCTGGATGTGGGGAGTTCCCTCTGCAGGGGCTGTGTCAGAGCAGCCTTCTTCCACCAGACAGTTACTGGGGTGGGTGTGTGGGGGCTAATGGTAACTTCAAGGAAACCCGTGTCTCTCCTTTCTCCTCAGGAATAGACCATTAGCATTTTCATTAGTGTTTTCCTTCCTGCTGTTGTTTTGTTTCTTTCTTTTTTTTTTTCTTTTTTTTTTTTTTTTTTTTTTAAACAGCTAGCCAAGTTGCAAAACTAAGAGTTTTGTTTCCCTGCAGTGTAGGATGGTGCAGAGCTTTTGTGATATGCACTTAGATTAGCCTCCAGCCTTTTCAAGGAGGTGCCCGATGCCATCTCCAAGAAGCATGTTAGCTCAAAACCCACACTCAAAGAGAAGGAAAGAGAGCAATGGTGGTTTGACCTTACCTTCAGACACCTTGATGTTGGAGGTAGCAATAGGCTGCTTTCAGTTTGTCTGCAAATCAGAAGATCCCCAGACCCATCAACCAAATGTCTTGAGGAACTGCAGCGTTCCCATTGCCCTTTCCCCAGCGCGCCTCATGATGATGTAAGTTGGAGCTGCATTAACTTCGTGGATTCCCAAACCAATGAATTAAGGCCTCTGCTTGTGACAGCAATTCAAAACGCATATAATTAGGAAGCCAGTTTCTTTCTCTCTTGGCATTTTTACAAAGCTATAGCAATGTAAACAGAGATTCATAACAGTGAGATGAAAGATCACTGGAGCAGCCTGATTTTCCTAGAAAAATTTTCACACAGGCTGGTGTCTTTGGCTCACATTGTTATAAGCAGGGATGAAGAGAAATGGCTCTTTTTAAACACTGAGGCTTCTCTACTCAGAGTTAGGGAATTTAAAAGTGAGGGACATCTTTCAATATTGGTCACTTTAAAGAATTGACCTGATTACAGCATAAAAGGCAGAACGTCTCTGTCTGAAGTTTCCTACTTCAATTAATAAAAGCGGTGCCTGAGCAGCACACACACACATGCAAACACACATGAACACACAAATCAGGTCATCTTCATGCTGGAGTCAAAATCAAAATTTGGGGTCAAAACTCCAAAACCAACATAAACCCTCAACAAATTCAGAGGTTTGACTTCATCTTCAGTGAAGGTGAGTGTGAGACTGTCAAGAATTTTCAGATGTTTGGGTACCCAAGTTTTATTAATGTTCTCTTCTGCTTTACTGTCTAGACACCAAACCAAAATGAGGTTACCCGGTGCAGTAACATCTAATAAGGGACATTTCTTGTCCTCAGAAACTTCCTGTCTAAATTAATGGGGCAAGTGGAAGGAGAATGGAAGGATTACTGACTAGATATCTCCTTCACTGCCACCTTTGAAAAAAATGATACAAAGAGAGGACTGATAACAAAAAGATCAAGGTTTTGATAATTAGGAGGAAAAAAAAAAAGTGACTCAATGCATAGACAGCATTTTTTTAATGAAGTCCTGGAAATCTCACCACGGACCCTTTGCAGTCTTAGGCACTAGACCTACCTCTTCCCTGGGTACTCAAGGTGGCTGTGACCAGCCCTCCAGGTGCCTAACCCCAGGCAGCCCCATGGGAAGGCTCCCAAATTCCTTCTCGTGAGCTCACAGCCTCAGACATCACCCTTGCCTGGGCAGTGGCAGTGAAGTAGTCCCTGCTTGTCCATGCTCACAGGCAGCTGAGAAAGGAAGGGCCAGGCAAAATTATGAAGGCTATACAGGGAAAAGTTAAGAAATGTTGGCATTGGATTTACCTGTGTGGTGTTTGTGTGCCTGGGTATGTGGTTCCCTTAGAGGGAAGAGACAGAGACAGAACTGGAAGGGAGAGCAAACTCAAGCAACAAGATGTGACTACATTATATTGGACTCTGTGATTGTAGCCTACTGCTTCAGCTTGCAGAGGTCCTCCAAGTTGATTGGTCCTTGTCCAGGATGTCTCCTGTATGCTCCAGGCACTTGCTTCTCCACTGCCCTTTGGCTCCTGGATCTCATTCCCCCTCTTTTATCTCCTGCCTTTATTTCTCTCTGCTGTTGGTTCCAACCTCTTTTGAGCCGTCTCATACTCCCCATGCCCAGTCCCAGCAAGCTGGTGAGGGAATGGAGATCCATTTCCCTCACTTGCTTCCACTTTTGCTTCCCTGTCCCATCACCACCAGCTCTAAGGCACAATTTCTTCTTCTGTTTTCCATCCCTAGTCCCACCTCAAGTCACCTCTGCCCTCCCCTCCACCTCCACCTCCTTCTGCTTTTCTGCAGGCAGTGCCAGAGCTCAGGCTGCTGCTGCCTGGCACCACCAGGGCTCACGGTGGTGGGACCTTCATCCTGGATGAGACCCCAACAGGCCACATCACCTGGGCTGCAATGTTAATTTTCATGCAGGGGGGCTCAGGTGCAAACCTTGGGGAGGTCACAGGGAACCATGAGACTGGAAAAAAGTTCGTGAGGATTTTTTTCAGCTGTCCAGCTTTAATGAGCTTTAACAATGATTTATCTCTTCTGAAGGCTTGTAACATGGCAAAATTTGGATGGAAGCCTTTTGCAGGCAAGCGGCACATTCCTAACATATAAGACAAAATCCTACCACATTTCAAGTCCTTTTTCCAAAGCCTAGGGGCATGAAGAAAAGAGGTCAGCAAATTTCTTGAAGCATGTAGGGGGGGGGAAAGAGCATATCTTTCTTCTTGCTAGATGTTCAGCAGCCACTTAAAATTTCCAGGCAGAGAAAATATACTGGGGCAGACTCCAACCTGGGGTATTTTAGCCAAACCAGCTGTCATTTGACAAAATTACAAGTGACTGTAATTAGGAAGCAAAAGGCAACTGGTGGATTTTCTGGTGTCCCATTAAATGCTTTTTACATTTTTCAAAGAATGAAAGCTGCTGTGCAGGTGTATTTGCTGCGGTTGGGAAGAGGTAGCCCTCCGTTTTTCTTCACCCCCTGTCCCGCCGCCTTCTTTTTTCTGAATGAAAGTGTTTTACAAATGAAAAATGAGGTTTCCTGAAATGAAAGGTTGTCTTTTATTCTGAGCTGGCTTCCATTAAATGTATTTGAGAACCTTCCATCCTTATCTCTGAACTTGCTGCAGGGTGACAAGCCACCGTCCTGTCTGGCTTGGCTTGGCTGTGCTAGCAGCTGGGCTGGGCAGAGTCCCACGGACCTGGTGGGGCATCTCAGGATGTTCTGGGCAGCCCTAGGAAAAGGCCTGGCATGTTCTTCATTGCCTGCCCCTACATTCAGAGTCCAACCCCACATGTCTCTTCTCTGGTGACCACAGGGCATTCTGGGAGGCTCAGGTTGCGTGGGACAACCCCAAGGGGGTTGCCTCCCCATCACCATGGGCCTGCTGCAACCCTGGCTGATGCACCCTCCTGCTGATATCTTGAGGACAGGCCTGACTGTCTGGCCAGTGTCACCCACCCGCACTTGTCCACTAAAGGGTTCAATTTCCCCCAGCCAGAGCATTGAAGGTGTCCCTGGACCTCTCACCAGGGATGACCTGCACTTGCCCCGGGGACTGCTGGCAGACTTGCTCTCCCTTGTGCTTTCTGACTCATCTCCATCACTTTCCTCCAGGTCTTTTCTCTTTCTCTTTCTCTTCAATAACTGCCCTTTGTGTCCTAGTCCCTCTTTTTTCCCCTTCATTGCTACTGCCTGGAGCACTACGAAGATGGTTGGGAAGTAGTAAGGATCTGCAACGTGTCCTGTCTCCATGGAATGAGAAACCACAAGCACCTCCAGAAATGCAGCCTGACTCCCACAGCACCTGCAGGCAGGTGACAGAGAGAGGAGGCATCGGGAATGTGTTGGGGATACACGTGAGGGGGTGGTCTGGCATGGGAATGGTGGCACCCCAGTACGCTTAGCTCTACTCAGTCATACCATGGGCACCAAAACTCTCCCCCACAAGGAAAAAGCAGTGTGATTATATATGATAAACCGTTGAAGGCAGTTCTTACCACAGATTAGGGTGAGAGTGTATGCGAGCCCAGGAGCAAAAAACTTGTAGCTGTTCACTCTATAATGTGAATTAAAAGCCTGGTAAATCAACCCTTTTCCCCTCATCCATAGTTCTGGTGGGAAAAATCACAGCAGCGCTGCAGAGGAGAAACCATCCTGATGCAATCTTGTGCAGACACTAAGAACTGCAGGGATGCTCTGGTGAAATCTTCCACCAGGTAGGCAGAAAGGCCAGGTTGTGACCATACAGCTGGAGCACTTAGGCAAGGAAGGCATCAGGCTTTTTAGAGCAGTCCTGCCCTGAGTTGTCATTCTGTGGGGCAAACATAAAAGCTAAAGAATGTGTTTATGTCTGTGAGCAGGGATAGATCTACCAGAGGCCAGGTACCAGAGCCTTTGTTCACTCCTAACTTTCTCCTGCCAGCGTTGCTGCCATTGCACAGCCACTTCTTCCCCAGGGTCAAAAAAACCCCACGCTTTCTTATGTCGCATAACAGATACCATAAAAAGGATTCCCTTTTGCCAGAGAGAAAATCTTTGTTACGCTGAAGTTAAGATTGAAATAATATATTGGTGAGACGTGCAAATTTAAAAAAAAAAGGAGAAAACATTGCCACTGCAAAATCCCCCTCAAGTAACAACCCCTCTCCAATAAATGAAATACATAAATAATCCCTAGTCCAAGCAAACCAAACCAAACAGAAAACAAAAGAAACACAAAACCCAAACGGACCAACCAGCCCCAGAACTCTAACAAAAGAGCAGCAACTGGGTTTCAGTGGAACATGGTGAGTTGAGTAGATGAAAGCCCGAACAGAGCACAGATATGGGAACTGGGAAAAAAAACAAACAAAAAACCACACCAAGATGAAGAACAGAAGGAAATAGATGCCTGGGGCATCATTCCAAAAAAGCCTAACGTTTTGTGGTGTGGCAAGTCACTTCAGATGATGCTCCACCAGCCCTGCGCAGCTTTCCTCCCCTCCCTGCTCTCTGCAGCTTGATGAAAGCACAGGAAGGATGTTCGATGGCAGATTGGCCATCAGCCACTTTCAAAGGGGAGTCATTTAGTGAGATTCACTCATACTTGTATAAGTTGAAACAAACAAAAAAAAAAAACCCAAAAGAAAAAAAAGAACAACATTGGCAAAGCAACCAGGCTGGTCTTGCAAACTTACTTCATCCTGGACCTGGTTGATGGGAAAAACACTCTGTTATAGAGAATGTGACATTATGAATACTGATACCAACTCCCAGCGAACCTCAAGCACCCATTTCCAGATGAGTGTTTACCACCACGTGGTCAGTCAGGGCTGACCACATTGTGTACAACTCTGATTACTATAGCCCTAGCACTGTACTCTTTTTACTTTTCTTTAAAATATAAGCACGTATGGGGTGGGGGGAGGAGTGCTCTTGAGTTCGGTAACATACATGGAACTCTCATTCTTAGACCAAAATCTGTGAGCGGTTCAACCTGAAGAGGTCAACCTGATAAAAAAGGCTCCCCAGAAGGGCTGAACCATTTTTAACCACTAACATTTATCAATTACTTACTATCCTTGGTAAAAGCTAGCTAGTCAGACTTAAGGTCATAAGCCATAGAGGTAACCCACAGTACTTCTTCAGTTACTTCAGAGTTATGCTGCTCCCAGAAAAGCTGAGAAAGATTTTGAAGCCTGGATAATTCTTCATTCGTGAGAACTGTGTGGGGTTTTGTTTATTTGGTTTTGAGGCTTTTTTCTTCTTTTTTTCCTTTTAAATCAATCTTGTAGATAAAACTCGACACAATTCACCACTGGCAGGAAACCTTGGAGGGTACGGTCTGCTGGGTAGAGCAGAGGCCCAGGGCTTTACGTATCTCACTTCCATCCCTGCTACTGGCATTGCCTCATGGGCTGGCGGGGCCTGAGTCACCTCACTGCTCCTTACCTCCTGAAGAGACCATGGCACACTCAGTGGGACAGCTCTACTATTTAAGTTAGCTAGTGCCAGGCACTAGGCATGTGATTCTGGGACAACTGAAGGTGATCCATTGGCTTTCATGGGTTCCAGCGTTTGTTCTCAGCAAAATGCATCAGGAATCAGAGATCAAAGGTCAGGTGTATTAAAAGAAGATATGCTGGATTTGTAAACTGAGTTTTCAATATGCTCATGGATTGTGCATGAGGGTATTGGTTGAGTTAGAGCAATGCTGCCTTCGCTGAAATGTCAAAGGCTTGTCATCTGTAGCCATGTAGCTGGCCAGAAGTACCATGACTTTCTTCGCTCAAGTAGGACTTCAAGGTTCATGACTGCTCCAGCATCAATGCATGTGATGACAGGGGAGGCACCAAGGATGATCTCATGTCAAGAGGAGCCTTGGGCACTTGTTCCCACCTCAAGCACGACTAGCAAGATCAGCCCATACAGCTCTGGACCTTATGTTCCTTGTGTCTGGTCCCTGCCTTCTTCCTTTCACCAGCCCTTGTGTTTTGGTGCCATCTGCTCTGCAATCCGCTGCAACTGATGATGAATTTGGGGCAAAGGTGGAGGCCTGGGCCAA
Source organism: Thinocorus orbignyianus (assembly GCA_013400375.1). Taxonomy (NCBI): domain Eukaryota; kingdom Metazoa; phylum Chordata; class Aves; order Ciconiiformes; family Thinocoridae; genus Thinocorus; species Thinocorus orbignyianus. The sequence continues at coordinate 1,121,026 of VXBW01000387.1, forward strand.
AGTGGAAATGCAGAAGTCTCACACTCCTCAGAGCCACGTGTTGAAGTGATGTATCCAGCTTTGCATCAGTCCTGCAGCATAGTCCATTCCTTACATCTTAAGAAAAGTACCTTAACAATGTGCCTCAAGAGCACATAAGCCACATGAAGAGGCAACTACATGAGTTGCGAGAAGTCAAAAGTTAATCTTTAAAGATTCCTTAGCCAAAACACTTCAGCAGTCTTTGAAGCTGAAATGTAGGTCTCTCCCTGTCCTTAGTTCTCAATTTAGCAACCAAACACCAGTTTTCTCCTTCTTTCTGACCAGAGAAATCTTGAATTACTTCCGGCACAGCTTAAACTGTGGGGATGAGGGCTTCCTACCCTAGCTCAACCCACAGCAGAGGAGCTATGACATGGCTGTGAAGGGCAAGGAGGAGGACACAAAACTAGAGGCCCCCTTAATGGAAGGGTACTGTACCCTGGGTCTTGTCTTGAGCACCCAAACTATAGCATCTATGTGGAGCTCACGGCTGTAGGAGGACACAGAAGGAGTTCTGCTCTAGGTCTGTGGTTATGTTTCAGGTGTGAGCAGTAATGCTTGTAGCTAACCAGTGGTACTCAACAGCAGGCGGGGGCAGGTGGGAACACACACCCACCCTGCAAAGGCCCAGGCAAGGGGGATGCAGTGTTGCACTCCTGCTCTTCAACTGCTGGTTTCTGCCTTCATCCCAAAATCTGCTTGCTAAGATGGTCATATAAAATTATGGGGTTGATGCTGGAAAGTTCTAGAAAACACAAGTTCTGATGTGCTATGAAAGGGTCCCCAAGTACATTCAGGAGGCTGGACCAAAGTATGACAGGATTAACATAATGCAGACGGGTTTGTGTAGCAAGTGCTCTTAGGAGGAGAAAACCCACATACGTAAAGAACATAGCATACTGGCATGCAGGGTCCTGAAGGAATGATTTTATCAGGGTTCAAAAAGAGATTCAACATACACATATATGGGACCCTCAGAAAACTTACATTTTGCTCATAAACTAATCCATGCATCACCTGGGTGTATAAAGCAGTCTCTGATCACACGAGCTGGAAATCAGCTTTCCCATTTGACACGATGTTTAAGTAATTGCCCAAAAAGGACAACCTATGCTGCTGCGCAAGGGTAAAATGGGCCTCCAAGAGATATCTTCCTCAGAGATTGTACCAGCTTTAGGCCAGTTGCATGATTGACACTGGAAGTTTCAAAGCACAGAACAGATTTTATCCTTGTGAGACAGAAAATTTTGCTGGTGTTTGCTTTATTCAGTTTTACACCATTGTCATTATCACAGAGAATCATCTCACCTTCTGCACTGAGGTATCACCTTCTCTCACTCTCCTGCATCAGTGGGTGGAGATATCTGAAGAGATGTGGATGGATATTCCCTTCCCTGCAGAGGCTGTATCCAAGTAGGGTCACAAGGGGTACCTACCAACATATTTTACTCCAATGGTTCAGAGCTCTCTGATCTCTATTAATTTATTTTCAAATCTATGTCTGCCCATATTTATGTCAGGTTCTAAAAATAAGTAGCACCGTTAACGCTTTGAATTTTAATTATCTACTGAATATCTAAAAAGACAAGCTGGAAGGGGAAGCCCCTTGGTGAGCAGAAGTACAATCTAGTTAAATGAGTGAAATTTATCAGAAAAAATGAGTAATGAGCAGTGGAGAAAGAGTGTCTCATTTTGCTAATTTTACTTTATAAATTATCTGATTTGACAATCTGTGCTAAAATTCTGCTTATGAACCAAGAGAAGCAAAGGACATTGCTTCAACCACTTGGTTAAAGCAGAATGTGTGGCCACAAAAATTTTGCTGCATTAGTACTGCAGCATGAAAGTCCCTGGTACCAAAAAGAAGACTCTTGTGGTTCTTTCTAGATCATCTTGTATGTAGAAATAGCTGGGTGTGCTGGGCTTCAGGTCTGAGCCTACCCAGAGCCCCCTGGTTATCTGCAGCCATATCACAAATGTGTTCATTTCACTGCACAGGTGTCATCAATGCACAGAAGAACTGGGCAAAGTTGTCCTGCATCTCCAAGCCCATTTCAGGAGTGAGGGAAAAGATAATCCTTAAACTTAATTTAATACGCTCTTAATGAGCTATATTGAGACTATCAGCCCATTTTATTTAGGTGCTTTTGCCTGGTACTGGCAATGAACTTTTAATACTGAAGTTATTTCAGAAGAAAGAGGCAAAAGACTGCCAAAACAGGCTATAAAACTAAGAATGTGTTAATAGCATCTGTTACAAATAAGGCTGGATTCCACTTTCCATTGTCTTACTCCTTTTTCCTCAAGTTGTTTAAATTTTCCAATTCAAAAGGAATTTGGCTGAAGATTTCCCTCACTTGGTCTTGACCTCAAGGAGGGCTGCTTGCAAAAGGGTTGTACAAAATCTATTACAAGCCTTTAAATAGTGAGGGCACAAGAGAAAAGGAACACAGACATCTCTTTGGATGTTCAGACTAGAAAAAATTAGGTGCAATAAAGAAACCTCCCCAGCCCTCCCCTCCCCATCCCCTCCCTCACCGATTCGATCCCAAAAATAACCTACAGCAGATCTGGTAGTGTTGCGACTCCAAAAGCAATGACTTTCCCTCGCTGTTCCATGCAATGATAAACATCACAAACTGTGTCATTTAAGTTACTAACACACTTTGTTTTTAAAGGACTTCAAAGGTGCACTGATGACTCTCCAAATGAAAGCTCCCTTGGGCTGTCAAGTAATATTGAAAGAAGTCTGTAATTTATATGACAGACATCTTGTTCTGAAATAAATATACCATTTTGGACATGCTCTCTTAACATCTTCATTAAAGATGAAGAGCTCTGAAGCTCAAGAGGCACAAAGATAAAGGAGGTTGAGTTGCACAGATCTCCTTTTTAACCTATGGCAGCACTACGTAAAAACAGAACTTCAAACAGGTGAAGACAGAAATGGCTATCATGCTCCCTAGGGAAACCGTGCTCCCTGTTATTTCCAGTTTTCACTTTTATTTCATGCCAAAAAACCTCTAGTAGGTACTGCAAAGTCAGAACACAAGGTGTCAACCCCATGAAGCCACAATACTCTCTAACTTGTAACACAGCTTGTGCAAAATTATTTTTGCCTGTAATTAACCATCGAGCATTATTTTTTATAGCTTCCTTTAACAATGTTAAAAGAAACAACGTCATGTTAACACTGCGGCAGCAGCCTAATGCTAGCATGAATTACTGAAGAATGGGAAGCTGCTAATGAGGACATAGCAGGGAAGTGGAACCAGCTCCTTGGCAGTACATGGGCAGGCTGGAATGTAACTAGGGGTAAGTGTTACCAAAGATTTTTTGTTATGTTATTTTCTTTGAATTGTAAACCTGCCGGATTATCTCCTAAAAATCTTTTCAACAAATTTACAAGGTATAATGATTTTTATTCGCTGTTTTTGGATAAGGGTTATCAGCCAGAACTCCTTCAGCTGCATGGCTAAGAAAGACAGAAAAAACAAAAGACTAAAGGACCAAGGTCCTTTGTAGTTTATCATTGTGTTTAACAAATCCCCGAATATTTCAACCTACCTGGGAGCCCGACTAATTCAAAACATATTTCTGCGTGACTAGTTCAATAATGCAGATGCTGTTGTCTGCTTTGAGAGCAGGCACAGCCTATTACTAACTACTGCCTGATGCCATGTAGGAACTTCATTTCCTAACAGTCAGAATCAGATTGCAGATGCTGTAACACCACGGGGGTTCCTCTTTCAGTCCCAGGACAAGATGCACCCAATCAACCAGATCCAGAGAAGCAAAGCTTTACAGCGCTAAAGATTCAGCTCTAAATTGTGAATCTCAGGCTTCAGTGGGAGCACTGTATTTATTTTTCAGTTTAAATATATTCCGATGAGATTAAGAATCTTTTCCTTCTAGTTTTTAGAGGTATTACAGACTGGAAAGAGTAAAACAGCACTATGTTTACAGTGTGCAAACATGTAAACCCTCTCGTTGCTAATGAACCCAGACACAAATTTGGACACAAAGATCAGTATTTGCACCCAAAGATCAGTATTTGCACCCACCGATACAATCAATATTTTACTGATCAATTATCTCAGGAAAATCACAGCATTCAAAGAGCATTTTAGCTGCACAGGTCCAAATAAGTTGCCTGGAGCTGACTTAAATACGGTCTGGCAGCAGATTCAGCACTATACATAGCATTGTGTCTGGTGATCGTGTGTCTCTGATGGCAAAAGATTCTTGTCTTGACAAATCCTTCTTCATAAGCCAAAATTGTATCTATGAAATTGCAACCTTCTACCTTCTCTTGGATCAGAAACAGAAAATGCTAATCACTACCGTTGAAGTTAAAAAGGAGTTAAATTTGTGAATATTTTTAATGATGTATTTCCTAGGGCTTTGGCTACCCACATATTTGACACTTGGAGGTGAGGGACTTGCTGCATGTCATGCGGTAAGCTCAGCAGTCAAAGAGCTTCCTGAAATCCTTCTATCATAGTATTTTTTAAAAAAATCAATCACCATCACACCTTCCTTTTTATCAACTACAAGGTTGTCTTCTTGTTTTTTTCTGAATTTACTTAAGAGTATGTCTAACTAAAGTAGAATCAGCTTAATCAATAACTAAATTTATCTTTTGGCTCCATGCTCTGGACAGCATTACGCTAGTTTTTATGGCTCTGTTCTATCTGCATCCTTTTCCTTACCAACACAGCCACAGAAACACGCTATTACTTCTGAAATGTTTCCTTGGTTCTTCCTTGGATAGCAAAATCCATCTGGGTAGAAAGCGAAAGAACCCCAATAATCTCACCCTCAACATAAAGTACCCTCTCTTCAGGGAGATGCAATAGCTTTGGCAAAGGTTGGGAGACCGGACCTACTACTTTTCCAAGCCAACAGTCACGTTACTGCTGCCCCCATAGAGTGAAATTAAACTGGCTGGAGGCCTGGACTCCTTTTATACAAGTAGAGGGAGATGCAAGAGGTTCAGCCCACAGAATAAAACCTCCCTGATTCTCAAAAGATGGACATGTGTGCAACATTGGAAGATCTTCCAAGCATGTTCTCCCATGTCTCCTCATATGTTTGAAATTCAGCACACACCTGAAACTTACTGCAACAATATAAAAAGAACCAGTCCTGCTAAGTGGCTTTTTAAAAGGTATAGGAAGGTGTTTAACTTCAACAATGACACACTATGAGTGTGGTTTGTAAATGTTTTCTAAAGAATATAAATTTAAAAAAGAAACATTTTGTGGGTGAGAAGGGCCAGGATTTCTTCATTGTTCTGTGCAACTTATTTGATCTATTTCATTAAGTTAACAACAGGACACATCATGAATTTCCCCCTATTTTTTCCCCATCATTTTATTGGGGAATTAAGACATTATCTGTGTCCATTATCTCCCCCATTGATACAGCGTTTGCTTCTTATTACTTCTTTGCATACCTCCTGAACTACTCATGACTATTCAAAGTAAATGTTCAAAACACAGTACCAGGAGAACGCCTCAGCAGCTCCAAAGGCTGAATACCTCAAACTCAGCATATTACAGCTGATTTTTCTCTAAGTCTTAACGTACTTTCAGCAAGATCTATTTCACGGCCTTACTACTTCCTAAATTCTTCTCTTAAATGAGAAATAAAGCTCTCCAGGTTTTTATTTCAGTGTGAATTTTTTTTCCAGTCTGTACTGATTTTAGATTTTTCTAGAGGTTCAAAGTTCACGTAATAATTCACTTTATTTTCTCTTGTAGTTTTCAGTAGTTATCTTTGCTTTAAACGTCAGAGGCTTTCACTTCTGTCACTTTGATTTCCTCACTGCCTCTCTTTTCTCTGCAAGCCCTAACTGATTGTGTATTTTGCTGTGGTCTCCCCATCTTTTTCCACTTCCAATAATATTTTTTAAACCTCATTGTACCTTAGAACACTTTTTTTCTTTCCTTTTTTTTCTTTTTTTTTCAAAAACCACACTGACCACTTCTTGTTTTTTGTAATCTTCTTTTCAGAGGAACTGCAGCCTGTTATACGTTGGCCATGAAGTCTTGGCAGTCTCAAATCTCCTTCCATGCAAAGAGATTCCCATACATCTTGCTGCAGCTGATTTCCTTAATCCCACCAGAGGGATTTACTGAAAACCAGTGCTATTTATTTCACTTCAGGTTGAATTCAAGCAATATTTTGATCCCTCACACATTATTCTCTTGTTTTTCTCTCAATGGCATGTTCTGAAGTGTTTCTTCAGAAAGGCAACTAAGCACAAACATCTGACTTCAGGTTTTAAAGACACGCAACAAGCTGTTGTAACAGAAGATGAGTAAGAGAACAACGTTACAATAAAGAGATGGCTGAATATATATTCAATCAGTACAGATGATAAAATACATTTTCAATACTTAGGAACAGCTCTGATACAAATGTAGAAAACACAGACTGGCAAAATTCATAAAGAAATCAAGAAAAGCTTGTGACTGTATTTCTTAATATTTTATTATTCTCAAGCAAAATCCTTTACAGATTGAACTACCTGGATGACTATTTCAGTTAATACAAGTAGCTGAGACTACGACCAGCTTAGAATGGACAACATTTAACAAAACAACACTGCTCCAGGTGTATAACAATTCTCCCTGAAAGCCAATAATGACGTATATTTGAAGGTTCAAACTTCCATTCAACATGGTATTACTACCTACGCACAGTTGGGTGGTTTTTTTTTTTTTT
>VXBW01000387.1:1127811-1173146 GCA_013400375.1 Thinocorus orbignyianus
TTTTTTTTTTTTTTTTATGAGCAAATACATGTGCATCAAACTTTCTTCAGTATTTCCTATTACAGGAATATTCATATTACTGTAGCCCATAAATGAACTCACAAAAGAGAAGAGTTGACATTAAAAAATTGTTTGAAAATTCAGTGCACTGTTTCTGAAAAGTTCCACTCAAAATGACTGTAAATACAGAAAGAATATGTTATTACTGCATGATTCAGTTCCTAGTCATGACTTCAGTTATAAAATTAAACACAGCCCTCACCCCCCCAAAAAAGACCACTTTCTTTCTATAAGTTGCTCTCTGTTGCAGCTTCCTGCAACTTACATCATGCCCCCAAAATGAATGCCCGTGTCAAATATTCCCTGTTGGGAAGATGATTGCTGACTTTTGTGTAACTGCATCTTAATGGCCACAAAACTGTTCTTTCCTTCTTCATCTCTATTCCCCTCCACACAAATTCAATAAGCAGTGGTGAAAAGAGGACTGACTAACAAGAGGGAAGGGGAAGACAGTGACAGTAAGCCCATAAGAGCAAGAAAAGACAAGAGGAGTAAAAAGGAAGTAGCAAAAGCAGTGACATGTTGTGTTCCTCCTTATTTCTATGTGACTATTCTACTCCTTAACACTAAAGACTATTTTACTTGAGCATTTTTTTAAAAAACCTTCTACTACTCTTATAAAGTCAGAGTGCTTTTCTGTTAATTGTCAATGAAATGTGCAGATTATCACCAATATTCCAACAGAAGAGAGAAACAAAAGAGGCGGGGAGATGTTTAATTAAAAACAAAGCAAGAAACAAAAAGCCTCCCAAGAAACCAGATTTGTGACCACTAAAATTGTAGATGATAATAGAAAAAGAGTAATCATTTTTAAAAGCAAGAGAAGCAGTGTTTGTCTCTGTATCGAACACTCATTAGACAGCTGTATGCAGTAATGTTTATTACATACTTCTCAATAGTTTATAGAATTTGAGTCTTCCAGTTACTTCCATCAGTATCATTCTACATCAAGAAATTAACACTGATCAACATGAGTAATACCCAAACTTAAGGTGACATTTGCTAAAAATACATTTTGATGTATTTAACAAATGAAACTGCGATTTCAGCACACCAATGAGTATTTCTTCATGAACATACAGCCAAGAAGAGCGCATGTAAACAAAATTGGCTTGATCGCCTCTGCAGAATGAAATACAGTAGAAAGAAAACCATTTTATGAAGGTATTTATGACCAGAAGTCTGACTCAGCAGGATACCCCACACCATTACTCAAAGAGTTGTATCTCACAATTTCTTTTTAAATTATGTATCAATTCTTTTTAAAGTTAGATTCCTTTTGTCTTCTTCAGTCTTCAAAGGAACTGAAGAAGTACAGAAACAATGGGTGACGTTTAAGCAGATTTGTCTTTCAAGTTGCCTGGATTGTGTCGCTGTCTATGTTTTCATCATTGCTGAAGATGAAGCTTGGAAGCAGGTCAGCTGCAAATGCATGCTGCTTTTAAATTTGTTGAGTAACTCTTCTAGTAACCTGTAAAAGGAAAATAGTTACAACTTTAGCAGATTCTGAAAAGGGACCAATTACCAAAATTTTGGGGTATTCTGTCCGTGAATTCAAAGTACACCATCTGCTTAAATATGGGCCTTCAAAGGGTGTACTCAAACATCTGAATATTATGAGTATTTAAAAGTATACCAATGTGTCAGGATGATCTGTGGCCAGAGGAGGACTTACCCACAGAGATTTTATCACGGTGATAAAATAGCCCTTTATATGGCTTTCCTTCCAGATAAAGATCATCATCTTGAGAGCAACTTATGGCAGAAACAGAATGGCAAAAGGGCTGGTCGAGAACGTCATAACCTAAATCCGTAAGGAATATCCAGACCATGTACCGTAAACCCAGTATCTACAGGTTCTACAGGTGTGGAACCAAGGGTGTTGATGCCTCTGTTGCAGGAGATAATTATTGTAACAGTAGAGATGAATTATTAAGTTTTAGCCTTGCCTGTGTGTTTTCTTTTCCATGTATTCTCGTGAATGATGCGTTCTCTGAACTTCCTGCTCTGTTTCAAAAACAGGCTAGATAGGGCAGACATGTAACACCTCAGCTTTTTGGTAAGCTGTGATTATTGAACAGCCACTAACAGAAGAAATTATACTATATGTTAGAAAACCCAAACCAACTCAAGAACACAAAATCAGCATCTGCTTCCTCAGCAGGAAGATGAGTATAGTCACATTCATCATTTAGTATCATAGTAATGACTGTGAATGAACAGAAGTGAACAGCTCTAAATTAGTGCACAAGTGTGTGCTATTTTACATAAATAGGTTTAGCTTACAATGTTCTGCCTGTAATGACAATTATGGAGTAACGACCTGGAAAACAGAACAAGTTCTGTACTGTCTAGGGCTCAGAACTCTGAGGCAGATGTAAAAATGATGCAGTTCTTGATTCTCATGTGTTCCATAAAGCTCAAATGCATGCGACTAAGTGAAAAGAAAAAAAAAAAATAACCTACAGGTGTTTCGGAAAGTCAGAGTTGAAAGAACTCTCCTTACTCAAAACTGATTCCTATCTTTAATAAAACATAAGATCTAGGTAAGGCAAGGAGGTATCTTGAGACTTCTTGTGGCTAGTGAGGAGGGGGTTTGAATAAATAGACAGAGGACATCTGGAAGAAAGCACAGTCCATGGACCATGGGCTGCACAAACAGCCTCTTTGTGTGTCTACAAAATATTTTAAATTGTGACCATTGAGTGCAAACTGATTTGATGCAGTTCAATCCCTGAAAATACCATAATAGCAATCTCAAGTTCAAAACGTCTATACTTACACTAACATACTCATTACAAACACATACTAATTTTACCATACTACTCTTTATTATACTGCTTGTAAAACAGACTACCAAATACTAGGTTGGGTGCAGCAAACCAGTTTGGTCAGGTGGGGAAGGAAGAACCCAAAACTCCTCCTCCTCCTGAAGTTAAGGAAGGGCCACAGACCATTCTTATTTGTTTTTAAAATGAAAAGGCCAGTTTTGAGGGTTCCCTGTATATCAGCTAGCAAAAGCTTGGACTTCTGTTCCTTGGTCATTTTCTTATTGCTGCTAAATTCAGTAAGACAAGAGAATGGATCCCACCGAAGCTTCAAGATTAACAAAGAAGACTAAAATAAATGATAAAATAAATACAAAGCTATGCTGAACTGATCAGATTAGGGTGGGCAGGAGAGATATGACACAAAGTCATCACCTTTCTATGTAATTTAATAAGCCAAGGACTTAGCTTACTCCTAACTCTGCCCAAAGAGGATTCTGCTGTGTAATTCAGAAGGGTCAAATACAGTGAACATTACCCCTCTAGCAACAAAGCTCTGATACAAGAGTAAAAACCAATGGCTGCAGAGACCAAAAAGGAGATGAGAAGGTGCATTACACTCACTTTTTGTCAGTTCCACTTGAGAGTTGGGGTAAGGCTTCCAAAGCTTGCTTAAAGCTTGAGCTGCAAGGAAAACAGAAATACTCATACTCCACTGGTACAAGTCTCAGCATTCACAGTTTCTCTCTATAAATTCCATGGAGATATGCTGTATTTTATCCATTCCTAATATCAATAAACTAACAAAATATTAACTTGACACCTGACATTCACGTGCAAATTGAACACAAAGTGGTCATGGGTTCAAGCATGTGTCTCTTGACACTCTAAATGTGATGTGTACCAGACATCAACAGGAAATGTTAAACCAGCGGCTGACCTAACAAGACTGTGCTTGGCATCATGTACTCTTCAAGAATTAGTTGCCAGCCTGTCTTCTGGATCAAACTAGGTGACCATCAGAGTACGAAGCCCAGATAAAAACATTTATTTTGGCTTTCTATGCTCAATAGGCAGGTCACTGCATCCTCCCCTACAGAGAGAATGACAGCAGGTTAGCACTGAGGTAATGCAGATTCATAGAATAATTGAGGCTGGAATGGCTCCCTGGAGGTCCTCAGGTCTAACCTGCTTCTCAAAGCAGGGCCGACTTTGAGGTTAGAGGAGGTTTCTTGGGGCATTACCCAGTGAAGTTCTGAGTTACTCCAAAGATGGGGTTTCCACCTTCCACCTGGCTCTGGACACCAGACATGGAACAGAAATTCAGGGAACGATGCACGACCTGTGCAGGTATGTACAATCCTGTCATCAGAAGATTAATATGGTGACCTGTGGCCACTATTACTAAGTGACAAATCCAGGAATAAAAAGGCAGCTGTGAAGCTCCAGCTTCCAGGGTTCACTGTGCTATGCCTCTATGCTGATTAGAGATAATTCCACTTCCATTTTACCCAAACTGAGCCAGTGCCAAGTCATTTTCATTGAGAAGTCTTCATTATTATCGGACACTCAGAATAGGGAAGCAAGTCTTTTGAAACAGAATGCGGTGAAGAGGTAGGACACCATCTGTGAAACTATGAAGACACATCAAGCCCTCAAGCCCTGCAATTTCTCCTACAAAATGTTGATCAGGTAAGATGACCATCTGTGGGAACATGTAATCCTAATAAAACTGTAGGTAAGTAAAATAAGGAATGAACCTGTCCATATCTAATCCCCAACAATCACCTAGAAATTTCAGTCAATCTGTTTTACTCAAAACTGCTGACAGCTACCATCATTTGTTTCTACATGCCTTGACTACATCAGCCACTGATGCTGCTAATGCTTTTCTTTTTCCATTGATATCAATGTGTGAGTCTGTTCCATATTATTTATTTTTGGTCGTGCAACTCCCTGAGAAACTATAAATTGCTGAAAGCCTTCTGAAGGCTTTAATTCTAAGAGACATGAAGCTGAATCCACCTTCCCTGCTTAGGTGTGTGGAAAAGAAATAGGGTATTATACAAGCTTGAATTTTCCATAACCCTACACAGAGATCCAGCCAGTGTCCGGTTCGGTAGCCTCTCCGATGTGCCCGTAGGTACTTTGTCATGTGCTTTATGAGGTTGCTGGGAAAAACTGATTTCTATCTTTAATAAAGCCCAAGAGCTAAGTAAGACAAGGAAGGATCTTGAGACTTGTGGCTAGCAACTCACTGACATCTGCTTCTGTCTTGCTTCAGCATAATTTTCTTCAGTGGCTGAACTGCTGTTAAGAAGTTCTACTTTTTTTTTATTTTTTTTTTGAGTGGCAAATACTAGTTTGTGTCCAAAAGTTCAAGTAAAAAAAAGAAACAAAAAGTAATTTTCTTTCAACTGATAAAGCCTTGCTAGTAATCCGGGTTTTATATATTTACGCAGTATATCATGTAGTCTATTTGGAGCAAAATTTCTTAATCCTTAATTTACATTATGTACTTTTGTGTATTTACGTTACATTGAAAAAAAACAACAAACAAAAACCCATTACAGCACATCTTACTTGCTCTCAGGTGTTAGATAGATGGCAACGGTATCTCTCAATGCGCAGATTTCAAGTCTTGCCTAAAGAGAGAAACAGAAATACTGAAACAATGAGACAGTCTCCTTTCATCAAGTGAACACCCGTATCCCAAAGCTTCACCTTATTCAGAGACAAGCAGCCTTGCACGCTGCAGCTGAAAGCAGCCTTGGCTTTTAACAGTTTGTTTCCTGTATTTTTCGTTGCCGTGCTGCTCTGTCAGGAGACTGCTAAAGGGAACATTTTCATACTTTTGAGTTAAATCAAACGGTTTGTACAGTCACTGTGCAGCAGTCTCAAAACATCGGTTTGTTTCTCAGTAACAGTACGAAATTTTCAATGCTGTTCCATCTTTTCTGCACCGTGACAGAAAAACAGGATGATGTAACCTTAGTTTCTCTGTCTTTTTTTAAAATAGATTTTATTTTAATTTTTTAAAAATTAAATACAGTGGGCTTTACTTCTCACAACACAGCTCGGCCAGGGAGGAAGGAAACACAAGGGTACAAAAATCTGTCAATACACATTTTATTCTTGGTTTTCCTGTCAAATTTATTTTTTTCCATCAGATGAGGAAGCCGAGCGGTTGTGCTCTGCTTCTTGTCTGTCACCTGCTGGGCACACAAGCTTGGGGATTTTATTCCTGCAGCGTACTGTGTATCTACATATTAATTTTCACCAAGGCAAACTCCGGTGGAGAATGAACTCAAGGATTAAACAAATTTCACAGATCACCCTTTGGCCTATGAAAAACAATTACCACTGTCACAGGTCTCATATGAAATAGAAACATTCTCCATGTGATCAATAGTTTAAGCAATTTCATTTAAAATATAAAGTGAACTTAATTTAAATAGATATTGTTCATCATAAAGATTAAATTTAATCCAGTCAGCCACTACAGAAACTTAGCTACACTTAGACACAACTAGTATGACATTAATGTTCCAAATCAAAACTTTTCATACTGCAACAGAAGCATCAAATTGAAGTTCTAATGAAAGGCTTTGGCTTTTTGGTTTTCCCCTCATCTCTTCCCTAGGCAGGAAGCCTGCTGAGATTTAAGCTGTTTGAGTTGCAGAACTTTCTGGCACGAAATACAACATAGCCATGCACAAATTTTATACACATAATAAATGATTTTTTCACGACAGAATGTTTCACCTCTTTTTGTATAGGGCTCCAAGATGAACAGCCTTGAACTTTTTGAAGTCCTACACATAAGATTCTGGAGTCTTTCCTAAATTTTAGCAGTACATTCTCAAGTACCACAGCCTAAATAAACATGGTGGAAAGGCAAACCCTGCAAAACTGTGGGTGATGGGATGTGGGAATACAGATTCAAGCTTCTCTTCGGGAATGGGCATTTTTTGATCAGTCTGACCAGACTCAGATCACTCTCACACACTGCTGCTGTCTGCCAGACAGGATTTTCTATGCTCAGAGGAACAGAAAATGACCATAAGTGACAAATTTACAGTAGGGAAGAAAACACTTTCCATTATGGGTTTAGACAGCAAGTTTATACAGTGGGTTGTCTAGTCAAACAAAACTGCTACAGTGTGGCTTTGTTGCTATTAGTTGATTTGGTTTTAAATACGCAGTCAGTCTTTTTTGGCTGCAATCTTCCTACATGAATTCTCTGCCCAATGCAACTACTACCAGCAACTGGAAAATAAGGCTTGCAATTGGATAACTATTTTCTCATCATAATGCGAGAATGCTGTCACGTACAATGAGAACTGGAAGTTTGCTCTTCTTGCCTGTTACAGCCATAGCAACGATTGACTCAAAGGGATTTATTTAAAATGATTTTTTCTTAATGTTCTTTAAAACTTACTGAATAGCAACTACAACTACCAATCCAGCTGTAAATGAAGAAGGCAGTGTAAAAGTATCTGTTTCACTTATGCTGCAACAAAGTGCTAATGCAGAAAAACAGACAAGTGACTATTTTGCAGAGATTTGCAAGATCCTACCGCATCATATTTTCAAGATTTTTTAAAATTCAAAATCGTTTTCTCTTTTAAAGTGTTTTTTTTTGTTGTTTTCTTTTGATGACAGATCAAAGACACTATTTAATGTTATTTCAAACAGATACCATTACGATGCTTTTTACCTCATAGGACACAGGTAAACTTTTCTGCACTTAGACACAAAGACAACACTACAATATAATCAAACCCAAGAACCAGTATCCCAAAGGGTATTAATCCAGGAATCCGAAATAGGCTGTATACTAATTTTTTTTATTTTCTTGCTTTCACTGCTACAATAAATCTGACAAATACACAAGCAATACCTCCCTCTCTGTTACTCCGTTTTCTAGGTTCAGATGTTTGACAGTAACACAGTATTCAGGTACCTGTAAAGCTCCATTTTTGCTGAAGGATGAAACGCACTGCATCAGTCGACTCAGCTCTTCAGAGACTGCTTCTACAACTCTTGACATTACCCGAGGAACTAAGTCTTTGGAAATGGTAAACACCTATGAAAGAAGAATGATGAACACAATACCTATATTAACAGAAATATTTTCTGTGGTAACATTTCAGTAAAAAGCATTAAACACTTTGATTGAAAGGATCACTTTTATTAACGGACAACAAAATTTCAAAAGCAACTAGAGTATGAAGGATTTCTTTTGATGCTTGCTCTGGGCTTTGACCAATCACCTCTGTTAATAGCAATGTTAGCTAGGTGGTAATGACAACTTTCTTGTGATGCCTAAAAGCAGCAAGACTTCAAAACATGTGGTTGCTGCTAATGGACACAAGTAGTCCCGTCACGTACATAGACTGACGCTTTGTAGATGGCACCTTTAATTCAGGGTTCTGTGCCTGACTGACCCAAACACACTTTTTACTCAGGTATTTTGCTGTTTCTTCTAGAATCCTTTATATTTGACCACTGTCAAGCGGCTTCTGTCTTTATGCTCTGTGGCAGAAACGAGCCTTTGAAAGGGTTTAAGAGTATGGCAGTGTGATGGATTTTCATTTAGATTCTTCCATCACTGCCATTTACTAGTTTGCAGGCAAAAAACATTACACCTTATTGCGACTGTCTCAACACGATATTTTTAACTGCATATTTGTATAACTTTTTAAAGTGGTAACTGGATCCTCCATTTGAGGTTCAGAATAGCAACTGCAGCACAACAGCAATGCAAAATTAAACATTAGATCTATACCTGAAGGAAAGCATGAAGAAACCAATCTTCCTTAAAGGTAGTTTTAAGGAAGCAAGAAATTCTTGGTGAATTAAAAAAGAAAGAAAAAAAAAAAAAGTAGTATGATTTCTCTCCACAGAATTGGATAAAAATGCAGGCTAAGAGGTTGGAATATAGGAGGAAGTGAGACTATAGGTTAGATCAAACTTCTGTCCAGACTTAAAGGTGATGATAAAGCTGCACTAAAACTGCACAGGTTTTGGGGGAGAAGATGATACAAGGAACTGAAGATGACGTGACTGTAGTGGTGCAAGAGGCAAAGGAACTGCATAGACTTTTTAATCAATTCCCCCTCTGATTTCTGCTTTAAAATGATCTAAAAAATTAAGTAGCAGAATGACTTTTTGGGCTAGATTATCTCTGCTTCATGTGAAGTTTAGATCTCATGTCTGACAAGGAAACATAGTAACTGACAGAAGACAGTCCAATATGTGTGTAAAAGTAGATTGAGGGGGAATAATTACAAGATCCCTACTCAGTTTTCAGTGATTTAAGTAATGAATTATGTATGAGGGATTCCATAAAGCTGATGACTGTTCCAGAAGGCAGGTCTGCACCACACGCTACGTACACTGACCACATGTATTCCAGCTATCAGCCGTTACCACTGCTAATTCAAACACACGATCTATTACAACCTACAAAAGCAAACTAAGTTACATCTTTAGTTGTATGGTAAGAAAAAAAAAAAACCCCACAACACCCCCCACCCCTCAGTGATTTGGGAAAGGGTCATCTTATTCAGCAGCAAATATTGCTGAGCAATTCATCACAAATGTACCAGGAACACACCCCAAAATCTTCTACTGAGAAGAGAATACTTGTGCCCACAACGAGCACTCTTGAAGTTACTATGCAGAATCCAGGAAAAAAAATTCTCAGCAACGGTGAATCATCACAAATACGCAATAAGAAGCCCTTATTTTGATTTCAGTTAAATTTTAATTTAAAGATAGAGAAACTATTTTCTTTCCACTTCAGTCCATGCTCGCTGTTCAGCTGATGGTTAATTTTTGCTGTTTCAAACTACAGAAACTTGCAGCCTTGCTAACTAAACTTAAATCTGACCCAGCTAACAGAATTTCCACCAGAAAGCAGTGAAAATGGGGGTTTCATCTTGACACACATTTTCATATTTCTGTAATATTTCACGTCTAGAAATTTATGAGGCAACACTATTTGGGCCAAAATCGGTATCGGTCTCAATGAAGTCAGCAAGGAAGTGCACCTTTCTGCTGCAGCAATTTAACGACTATGCATGTTTACAGGATTAGTGCACAAATGCTTTGAGTTTTTTAAAGCAAAACTTCTCATTTTCATTCTTATTAATTTCCACTACATTGAAAAACAACATTAAAAATGACTGTCATGGTAGTGTATATTTTTGGTGTTGCTTATCCCCCCATTAGGAAGCATTTGCTAAAATCAGCAATTCTGCTGTGAAAATGGCTGTAAGTAAATACTGAAAATAAATAAAGAATATTGCAAGTTATATTTAAAGTTTTAAAAAATATTTTCATTTATATGAACCCTTGTAATTTAAGGAGGAATAAAATAGACAAACCCTGAAGTGAATCTCGTAAGATTTTAAGTAGGTAGAAAAAGTAAAGCAGCTATACTTGTGGTATTTTGAAAGGTTATAGTGATTTTACTACCAGTGTTTGTATCAGGAGCAATAGTAATCTGGTAATACTCTTGTTGATTAGAAGGAAGGAGTATGTAGAACAGAGGCTGTGATTCAAAGGACTATAGAAAATTCCTGCATATTATCACAAAAGGCCAAATAACTGCAGCACTGCGAGCATATTATTTTAATGATAATATTTTAATTTTAATATGCACTCCCTACCATAAGCCATTGCTAACCCAAGTATTTCAAAACACAGTTTGTGCTGTACAGAGACTATAAAACTTTCTGGGCTTAGATTTCCACTTTTTCTCCTATGTACACAAATGATCTATATTGCCTTTTCACTCCGAGTGACATGCCGAACACTTCTTTTAAAGCAAGGCACAAGCTCATTTTCTGAAGCTGTGGAAAATAAAGTTAATCAGAAAAAGTGAGCATCATATCTACCTGTATTTCTCTCTGTATATGTATTTAATCTGCATGAAAAGAGAAGAATTTCTGACTTTGGCTTTCCTCTTCATCAGATAGCGGAAACAAAAAGGTGTAACAGGGTGTTACTGAGGATAAACAGGAACTGTTCATCTCCTTCTGCCCTTAAAAAAGTCAGCAGCTGCATACTTGGTTGGCTAAACCTAACCCAAACCACTTACACCTATAAGGAAGACACTTCAACAGAGGTACAATTTTCAGGGGTGATGAAAGTCAGAATTTACCATGCAAAGTACACCGAAATTATTCATACAAAGGTAAGCATGAAACAATCTAAAATTTTTCTCACCTCGGCATGCACAGCAATGATATTCACTAATGCTTCCTTCAGATAGTTTCTGACACCTGAAACAAACCAAACAGGTTAATTAATTACTTTCATTCTGTTATCTCAACAAAGCCATAATATTCTACTGTTCAATACTGTACTTTTTCTTTTCATTCTTTCACTAGCACTTTTGCAATCAGAGGCAGAAAGAGAAAGTTCCATGGCCACACCACCAGCCTATTTCCTTTTTCAAATCAAATGGAGAAAGGCACATTTCCTTACAGCAAAAGGTTAAAAAAGCCAGCAGGTTCCCATTTCAGTATTATTCTTCTCTGGCAACCCAATTTAACAAAAACTTAGCATTCTTAGAGAATAAATTCTGGATATCTTGCTAGAATACACATACCATGGCACAGAACATGCACTACAGCTCAGTTAGTATTAAAGAAACAGAGAAGACAAGGGTTTTTCTTTGTACAAAAAGTCTTCAAGAAGATCGTACGACTTCATCAGCTTCTCTGACTGTAAACTACTAGTATAGATAGAAACAGCAAGGACTCTTGTTTCTCTGAAAGCAGTTCAGAAAATATTACTCATGGCAGTTTATAGGAGATGTCATACCCTAGTAGAAATTTTCTCTTGAGCAGGGTGGAGAATTCAAACAAGCATCTAATTTACCAAGCATATGGTAAATATGCTTTAGACTATATAGGAAATTCCAAACAGAAGGACATCCAGGAGTGTCCTTTAGTTTGGACAGCCTCTTAGTCCCTTATGTTGCCATAATTCTGGAGTAACTTCCCGGAGTTAGACTTCCACTGTGTAAGATCTAAAATAGGTTAACATTGCTCCTCTTGCTTTTCTGGGCACTTCACTTTGTTGGTAAAGGAAAATTATAAGGCATATAACTCATTAAAGTATATGATATATGCTGGAAATACAACAGAAAATAATGAGAGTTACCAATCCACATGACCTTACCTTCTGATTTCAACTACCCTAGCACGAATCTGAGAAACTGCAATGACCCCATCACTCTCTTCAGCATATTCAATCAACAGCAAAAAATCAGAATCACAGACAAAGACTGGTGAGACCACACAGTTCAAAGATCAGTGTGATTAAGGCTGCTGTTATAAAAATTACAAAGTGAACTTTTAATTAGTTCATCTTAGTTGCTCCACCTTTTCTCAGATAACACCAATGCATCAAATTAATCCAGCTACAAAAAATAGGTTTACACAGAGTAACCTAAGATCATCAAAATGAGATATTCTATGGGAGAGAAGAGTAGTGTCTCACAACTGTCATTTCAGTTCTGCTCATTTATTTAATCACTGGTCCCACAGCACACCTCAAGATCTAAAATGGAGACACATGTTCTTGCTGCCTTAGACAATTACGGACAAACATTTTACAACAGCAAGACAAAAGGATGACAGGACCCCGCCTTGCATGAGGTACAAACACTTTCATCTCCTGTGTTGACACTGTGCAACGTGATGCAGCCCAGAGTTTAGACTCAAGGGTGCATCCTGGAGGGCATCACAGGTCTCCTGTTGGAAGTGAAGGTGTCTGGGGGAAAGCAGAGGGAGAGATATTGAACAGCAACTCTGGTTCCAATGTGCATCCAGGATGTAGCTGAACTCTGCACCCAACCCCGTGTTTCAAGACAGTCTCTGTTTCAAAAGTTCATAGCAAAGAGACAAGCGTCAAAGACTTTACTGCTCTCACTAAGAGCAGTTTGGTTTCTGAACATACAAAATAATCAAGACCTTTTTAGAAGGAATGTTCTATTTTCACTCTGCAAGAGATGCAAGTAACTGAAAAAGGTAAAGAAAAACACAAGCCTTTCCCCACATATTCCAAAACATCTCTAATGCCTTTTCTCGCTATCTGTATTCTTTTCCCTGAAAAATCTCAGTCACTCTTTCCATTTAAACTAAATCAACAACATCATAGTACATAGGTTGCAAGTTTATAATTTCTTGTTATGTTTGTGATTTTTTTTTTACAACAAGAAAGGAAGAGAGGGAGGAATACAACAATACCAGAAATTTTATGAAACTGTTTTTTTTCCTCCTCCCCTGTAACCTACAAAACAAAGTAAGAATGCTACACACCAGTACTTGAACCACACCAAAAGATCACAGGTATACGTGGAAATGCAACACCCCCTTCCTTTTTCCTCTTCTACTGTTTTCCTTCTTCTACTTCACTCTGCCTCAGTTTAAAACTTCAGCAGGCTTCATATCACAGAGGACGAATTTGTATCACATCCCACAAGCAAATACTACTTGACCAAGCAGCGAACAGTGGTATGCAAATCCCATTAAGAGGTACAGGGTGAATTAGGGAGTTGGTTTGCAGTTAACCTCAGGGTGCAAAGTGTTGATTTTGGTCTGCAAACCTATGTGGTATTCCGCTTTTGGCTGCCTACCAGCCTCGTCTTGTGACAGTAGGATCTTTCATGTGGAAATTGCGTGCTTTTACTTTTGCAGAAATGCCGTGCGAGATCAAGACTTTGACAGTCTCCCTTCTCTATGGACATCTGAACTCTGCCAGAGCATGGTCATTAGTCAATCAAAATTTTGGTCAGGAACTAAGCAGCATTTCTCTGACTTAACTGATTGTTCCCTAATGAAGCATCCCAAAACCTGGTACAGTTGGGGAGCCATAAGGAAAGTACAGAGAAGGGGCTGCTGTGTCAGAGGGGGCAAGTGTGTGTCCTGCAGAGAGGAGGCCAGTTGCCTGAGCTGGGAAGAAGTGTTATCAAGGAGGCAAGTGCAAAGCTGGAACGTACAGAGACCGAAGTGGGTGGGCTGTGTAAGAGGGTGACGTGGTTCCAAGGAGGAATCCTCAATTCCCACCCATCCCACCTAAGCTCTCAAGGTAGCGTGCCTCTTCTCATGCATTCACGCAACTTGGCTCAGGAGAGGGGCTGCTAGTTCTCTCTGTTGCTACTGACAGCACCCAAATTAAACAACTTCTGACTGTGCTAGTAAAAGTTGCCTATCAACCATGTCTGCAGAAAGCTTGCAAGATGTATTTCTCCAAAGAGTCAGTCACTGAGTTACTGTAACCAGGTACTACTAACTTCTACAAGCACAACATACTGATGTCAGCAACTTCAGCACCAGGTGTTCAATACCATTGTCTGGTGGTGCACAGCTAAGATATAAAACAGTCATTTATGTCTTCTAACTGAAGAATTCAGATGAATTGACAAACGGAATGGAGATGGAGCCTATGGTAAGAATGAAGTGACAATAGCTTAGTATTGCATACTGGTAGCCCATCCCTGCTGTACAATAACAATCAGACATACTTTATCTTGCATCCTTGTACCATGTACGAGGACAAATGGGTGAACTAAGATCTTAAAAGAGATTATTTTGTGCAATCCCGGTAGCACTAATTAGGTGCTCCCGACCTTTCACAGCAGTTCCAGTCCTGCTGTGATTGCAGGATGAGGAGGCCCAGCACAAGGTCAAGTAGTTCCTCAGTTTCTTAGACAGGTTTTGCAATTTAAGAGCAGATAATTCAGCACAAACTGTGTAAAGCTATGCAGCTTAGAGACAGTCTGTATATATGAAACTGTAGTTACCTTAACTGCAGCATCTAATACTCTAAAAGCCCCTGTCTTGGTAAGCTAAACAAACCAAAGATGGAAAGAAGATGCAACTGCACTCAAAAATTGCCAGTAAGTGGAATCAGATAGGGAGAGAAGGGAAAACTAGCTAAGCTGAAGAACAATACTGGCATAAGAAAGAAAGGTATTAATAAATTGACCATCAGTAAACTTAGGCTGAAAATCAAAGGTAACCATGTAACAGGTTTGCTATTAAATACACAGTGTTGTGACAACTGTTGTTGTCAGGGAGTCAACTTTTTATCACGAGAGGAGCGTAACTAAAGAGTATTCTCCCCCAGTCCTTTTTGTCTTATTTGTGAAGGGTTTCCATTTTTGCCTGTGAAGACAAAGCCAAACATATCTGAATGTCAGGACCTGCAGGCATAGTTAATAACAGTGCTATATTTTGAAAAATTACAATTAAAAAATATCCAATTTCTGATTTATATCACTGCACTGTTTGTGGCAGGCTTTGTTGAAGCAAAGTATTACTTTTCTAGAGTATGATTCACTGGAAATACAAGCAGTGGCATCCAACTGTGAATTTGTTGTGAAATTCATTTCAAAATGAAAAAAATTCTGTCTAGAATAGAATTTTTGTGCAGCTTTCGCTACGACTGTTCAGCAGCCCACGCAATTACAGTTTTTGGGACACCATGCTGCCAGTCCTATTATACAGCACTGAAAGCTAATGCACCATATAACTGTAGGTTGCAACTATTAGGCTAATCAAGTGAAACATAACATTCTTAAGTCGAAAATACCTCTTATTTAGTATATTGAAGCACAAATACAATGCCTTTCCACAGCTTTTGACGGAAATGTGTTAAAGAAAGTCTCAACAAGCCCTTGTGATTTCTCTCAGGAAAATGTTATTATTCTGTTACAGCATAAATGCATTCCACTCCCACTCCATTCTTAACACCAAAGACTCTGACTTGCTGGAGTTCTATGTGCAACTAACAAAGCCACAGTACTGCTCTAAAGAAAAATTCGATGGGAAGACTTAAGACACAAAAATGAAGGACAGTTTCAGTCATCAACTATCACATTGGCTGACAGAAACATTAAAATAGCACCTTCCAATTTTGGGTCTTCCACTGTACTTTTTACCGCTGAAACGTTTAACAAGATCATCCATTAAATTTAATCTCCAGCTTACATCACCTATTAATTTTTTTAAAAATTTTTTTTTACAAATTAAATCTCTCAGAAAGTCTACATTTACAAGCAACTTTAAGAATACTGTAAAGCTATAGCAAGGATGACTGTGTGGACTATGGGAAAAGCAGAAGGGAAAAAGATCTGTGGTTCTGAGGAGTAACAGAAACTAAACTTCTAGCTTGCCAATGCAGGAGTCATTCCGCAGATCTTCAGATGGTGTAGTGCTACCAGTTGTTCCACATGTAGTTCTCAGAGCTATGCTTCCCCCAAGTACTTAGATGACAACACTCTACCATGAAACCTCCAAAGTGACTGAATAAGCATGCAAGAGCTGGAACTGCAATACCATATGCGTAATTTTAAGACACAAAGAAGGTACAAAATCTTGCATGCACAACTAGAGCAGAAGTTGCACACACAGTAAAACTGAACTCATCCAGATTCTTTTTCTGTGCCAGAAGCCAACACAAGTCTTCAAATGCTCCCAATCCTTCTAGAGTAACTTGATAGAGAGAGAGGATATGAGCGTCAAACATTTTTACGTCTTCCGCAGACTCAAGAGTTCAAAGAATGAACTGAAGTTCAGGTAGGACAGCTGAAACACACAGGAAATTTTAACCCAGGCAGCTTGGGTTCAACATACTTTAACCCTTGTGAGTTTGGAACCTCACTTGGGACAACAGGGAAGCTAACCTTGTGCTGCCTCTTGCTGAAGAAGCCTTCCAGCTTGCCTATTGTGCAAAGAGAAGGGGAAGATAAAAGCACATAATTGTTTAGAAAAAGCAGGTGGTGGCAGCAGGTACTTCTGCTCATCGGCAATAAACTACACCAGATACGAGGATGAGATGCTATGAAGGGTCAAAAGGAAAAAAGTTCTGAGGCAAATTCATTGTCAAATAAAAGTCAGGCAAGAATATTAAAAGCTGTTGTTCTTCTGTGGAGGAGTTAGAAAAGACATCTGCAGGAAGTTCTACAGTTTGACAGCTGTCATTCAATTCTGGATTATTTTTTTTTTGAAAAACGAAGAAAGAGAGGGATTCACAAAAGAGGAATGAGCGGTTCTTTGTACATTGACCAAGCTACCAGTCCTGTTTCAAGACTGAGTAGACTTGCTTATTAGAAACCTAAGCTCTGAGGGACTGAAACAGGAATGAGTCTTGGGTAGGCACAGAGCCACCAATTTAGGAAACAACAGACAGCATTCTGGCCTCTGTAGGAGGTCAGTACTTGCATGGGCAAGCAACTGCTGCTGGTGGTAGCAATGTTTCTTAGTGCCTCTGAAAAGAGAGCACTAAATTTGTTGGCCTTAAGGCTTGAACATGACTTGGTAGAGCTTGGAAAACTGATGCCTGGGAGTCTGAAATTTCAAATTTTTAAGCCCATCCAATTGTATGCAATATTTTTACAGTTTATTGTTCTGTTTGGTGAGTTATGCCTGCAACAGTCAATTTGAAAACTTTTTTTTGCCTGATTGCTTTTTAATAAAAACTTTCCTCAAAAATAACAACAAGCAGAATTTGGTCATTCAAAGAGATGAATATTTTCCATACCTATCTGCACAGCACTGATACTTGACTATTCCCGGATGTTTCATTTGTTTATGCTGATAGAGAATTTAGGAAGTCCCTCCCCCCTCCCCATAAAGGAGGACAAATGGAAAAAAAATTATTATTTCATCTGTTCTAAGGAAGGCATTTGTTTTTCAAACTATTCCGTATATGTTCCTTACAATTACATTACACCTGAGTGTCAGATTTAACTGAATCAATGTTGGAAATGTTCATCTCCAAGTTTCAGACACATAGTGCCAAAGTTTGCAGCAAGTGACACACAAAGTCTTTTATAGAATCTCCTGCAGATCTTCTCTAAGTTTTTTTTTTTTTTTTAATCTGCCATATGAAACTGCTGGAAAAAAACTGCACGCATCTACTGCAAGTCGTTAATCAGTGCTGTGTAGTGCACATTAAAAAAGAAACTAATGAATGGTATCCACAAAGCCATGCTACTTCTTTAAACAGTCTGATTTTAACTGTTAAATTTCCTCCAGGTTCTGGCTACATCGCAGCTGAAGCAATAGCAATATTTAACAGCTGCTTTAACTACAATTATTCTAGCATGATTTCCAGTGTGGTCAGGATATATTTTTTTTCCTCTACAACACTCAAGTTTCAAAAACAGTACTACTGGCTAACAGGATACCCGGTGAGATGGCAGCCTATTATTTGTATTTCTGCAGCTCTCGGGAAAGCAGACTGCGCTATGCAGCACACCAAGCAAGCACCGTCCTGCCCTGTGCAGCCTGCTCAGGGATTGCAAGATTAGGTAGATGCCTCTTGACAAGCAAAGTTGCCCAATTGCCCGACAAACACCACAGAATTTCACTTTCCAACCTAACCTAACCCATAACTTCCGACTAAAATCAAGTAATCTCTTTTTGAAAACTAAAAATACAAGCAGGTAAGACAGAATGGGTGGGAGGGGGAAGAGGCACTAAGAAGTGACACATCGTCTGAGGTTGCAGCAGGTCAGCAGAGTAGTCAGTGCTGTCTGTGTACAGAAGTTGCCAGAAGAATTTGGGGAAAAAAAAATAAAAAAAATTTGTTCAGACATACCTTGGTACACAAATTTTAATTTAAGAGAACTACAGAACAGTTCTGGGCTTCCCATACTTATGGTCTGGGAGATGTCGGGCAGTCATCCATGATGAAGCTTTATCTATCAACTACTGTATCCCAAGAAATGAACAAGAGGCAGCACAGACTAAAAGTGAAAATTAAAATGCACACCAAAATATGCAGTACTTACAGCAAAAAATGTTTGACATCATGTTGGTATCATGAAGGTATTTGGAATAAATTTATTTATTGACTCTTTCAGAGCACTCAACTTGGAAAAAAAATAAAATATACAACCAATTTGGATTTAGAATCAAGTGCCCAGGATGACAAGAAAGAAGAGGGTGGCATGTGCTACCCATGAGGCCCAAGAGATGTCTGAGGCTACACAAAATGCATTTAGATTAAGGTGCTGTCCCCCAAAACGATTTAGAAATCTATCATCTATTATCAGGAAAAATTTAACATGACTGACAGTCTGTTTAATTCAAATGTAGGAATTAAGAGAAATAATTAAAATTCCATTATCAATTAAAACCTTGTATGTTTCTAGAACAATAAATGGTATCTGCCTCATTAAAAAATGCACTTAATTATTTAATGTTTCCAGAAAAATAATTTTAAAAGCTAGCTACTATTTGCAGTTACTATAATGAATGAATACCTCATTTTGAAAAGTTGTGTTTTAATTTCCAAGAAGCTAATACCTTTCAAGATAGTCTCCTAACTGTGGAATACAGAACCCAACTTGCTTGCAGACATGAGCCTTTAATGAACTACAGCACTGGTGCATGAGTATGTCATGCTATTTTACTGAAGCGCCCCCACCCACACAGTGATATCATCTAACCTGACACCCTGCAGATGTTTTTGAAAAAGGTAAAAAAAAAAAAGAAAAAGTAGAGATACGATCTGGAATTTCCCCATGGACATAACAAAGCAGCTCACCTCTACCCTTAACAACAGCACAAAGGTTTCTCCCTTCAAAGGCAGTTGATAGGAAACCAGCCTCAATACCGGTACTAC
This sequence comes from Thinocorus orbignyianus, assembly GCA_013400375.1. NCBI lineage: Eukaryota > Metazoa > Chordata > Aves > Ciconiiformes > Thinocoridae > Thinocorus > Thinocorus orbignyianus. The sequence continues at coordinate 1,147,296 of VXBW01000387.1, forward strand.
CAGTAGCCTGTTTTCTATATTAAGGTAGCTAGACAATCCTGTTTGTTTCTTGCTAATTACTAAAAACACATTTGCTATTTTGCTTTGCTGTTTACCTTGAATAGAAGCATTTTTAGAAAATTGCTCGTAGGATGCTAAAACCCAAACACTTGTATCTGTCAGTAGCTCTAAAAAGAGAACTTTACCAGGTCATAATGTTTACCATCACTTAAGCTGCTTTATTTATTACATTCCTTCCTCATTTTGACCCACAAATAACTTTTGAAGTGATTTTTTTTAAAAAGCTAATAATTAATAGCTGTCAAAATCCAAGTAACAAGCAGTGCAAAGAATGGCTTTCATTGAGTTATTGCTTCTGCTTTGCCCAAAAAAATAAACATGGACACTACCTCCTAACTGGACATCATGTTCAGTAAATCCCTTCCTTCACAGTAAGATCCATCTAGTCTGATTAATAACACTATTTTTACTACCTTGAAACATGATTTTAAGTATTTTTTTCAAAAAATATAAAAAAATAAACATAGTCCCATGTAAAAGAAAGGGTAAACTTGGAGGAATGTCATTAATTAAAACTAATCTAGAACTGAAGATGTAATTACAACATTCACAGACTTTTATGGATTCATATGATACCTCTGAAATGTCATACAATTGCTCCAACATTATTAAAGCAGAAAAAAAAACACTTACAGACAATGACCCTAGAACCTCATTTGAATTTAACCAAAAATGTAAAATTTTTCTCTAGGCCACTTCCTGCTGTTGCTGGAAACATTCCCTCCTTTAAGCGGAGATGGATTTCAAGGTACTGTACTTACTGTTGTTTTGAGAGCGCATTCAGAAGAAAACGTGAACGTGTAGGCAAACTGGAAACTCTCTGGAGAGACTACCCACTTATTTAACCACATTTCCTGTTTTTTAACCCATTTGTCCTAAGTCAGTCCTTAGACTACTGACAAAAATAGATACAAGTGTGCTATAAATAGCTCATTAGTAGATCTTTCTTGGTAAAACTGAAAATGTTTGTATAAATCTATTGTTCTTACTAGCTCCACACTTATTAAACTGTGAATCAAATTAATATTTCCTTGAAATTCTTCTCTGCACAGCTCGGGGTAATTATAAATAAACAGTGTCTTAGGAATCAGAGAAAAAATCGTACGAACTAACAGTGACCTAAAAAATAGATATAAATAATTTTAATAATTGAACTTTAATGAAGAAATTACTGGTAATCTATCTGGGAAAGTACTTTTCAAAGCACAGTTCTGATGCAAGGGAGTACAGAGAGTGACTGGTGAGTCAGAACCTAGCTAAGTATTTTGAGATCTGAAGGTCAGAGTGCTACATCTTTCAATTGGTTGCCTTGCTCTTAATTTCAGCCATGATACTACGCTGATGGAAAACAGCAAATATCATTCGAAGGACTTGACACACACTACCACAAAACTACTTTGCAAAGACGTTAAACATGAAGACTTTCAAGGGTTATGTTACTGGCCAGTTTTGAACTATTTCACGTAAACAACAGAAATTAGGTCATCACGTTCAAAGAACCTGAAAGTTTCTAATTTTCAGCTGGCTTGAAGTAGCAAGAGCTCTAAGGACGGCCACTACCGTGTGATCAATACCTTTGTAGACTGAAGTTCACACAGAAGCAAGAGAACATCAAGAGAGTAATACTGGTTCTGTGCCCTAGTGTGTAGTCCAAACTAAGATGTTTTTAAAAAGAAGGTTCTGAATTTCTGCTACTCCATCAAACCTTCCAGAAGGATCTGCAGAACAACCGAAGAAGTCTGCAATGCAAATACTTGCTGCTTTCTGATCCTTACCTCACACATTAAAATCTACTGCTTCTTGAGACAGAATATAATCTGCTTTATCGTTAAGAAGATAAAGGCCAGAAACTGTAAAGGCCAAAGATGACAACAGGAAATGCCCACTAGCACTTCACTTAGGAAGAAGAGATGTTTGCTACCATCTAATACTTAAAAGATGCGCAGGTAGCTGAAGGCCTATTTGACATGTATGCATTTTATCAGGAGAGTTTTAAGAGGTGATTTACTTTCTTCCATCTAACACATTAACATGAAGCATAAGGGGCCTTTTACCAACCCAGACCCTGAAGGTCATGAGTAAAGGATGTTGCATGTCCATGAGAATTGAACCACAAACTCTCAAATTACTTGAATTATTGCAGAATAAACTGAATTTCAACTTGTTAATCTAGGAACAAGAAATGTAAATAGTGAGGAGAGGAGAAGAGAGGAGAGGAGACACTCCAAACCAAGACAAACCCCCTGTGCACTAATGTAAAAAAATACCTACCTAGGAGTCTACAGCCATCAATGCATCAATGACCCTTAGCTGAACCCAGAACTTGAGACAGAAACTTGTTTTTTTGTTGTTGTCCTTTAAGCATTAACAGCATCATCTGGCACAGTTATAGCCATGATACAGTGCTCTACATGCAGAGTTGCCCCATCAACATGTGGTTGTAATCCATGAGTGCAAAGATGAGACAGAATAGGAATACAAACACTTCACAACCAATACTGTGCTGCCCTACAGGTTAAGCAGTACTTAAAAAAACCCAACATCTTACCATTTCTACTTCAGTATTAACAGTGCTAGGGCTGTTGAGTCTTTTTTGTTTGAATTTAAGCACCTATATATATTTGACTTAAGGGGAAACCTAACCGTACCATATAATCAGAACTATCAGACATTTAAAGTAGCAATTGCACTATGAGAAATTTCACCCAACTACAACATAATACATTCTATCAAAACAAAACCATGGTTCTGCCTGAGTGGGAAAAATATGTTCTGCAGAATGAAATTTATATGTGAGATTCTTAGACATAGAATCATAGAATAGTTTGTGTTGGAAGGGACCTTTAAAAGTCACCTAGTCCAATCCCCCTGCAACGAGCAGGGACATCTTCAACTAGAGCAGGTTGCTCAGAGCTGTGTCCAACCTGACCTTGAGTGTTTCCACCTGCCTGGGCAACCCCTTCCAGTGTTTCACCACCCTCATTGTAAAAAATTTCTTCCTTATATCTAGTCTAAATCTTCTGTCTTTTAGTTTAAAACCATTCCCTCTTGTCCTATTGTAACAGGTCCCATTAAAAAGTTTGATCCTATCTCTCCTGTAGGCCCCCTTTAGGTACTGAGAGACCACAATAAGGTTCCCCCAGAGCCCCCTCTTCTCCAGACTGAACAACCCCAACTCTCTTGGCCTGTCCTCAAGGGGACAATGCTGCATCTATCTGATCATTTTTGTGGCCCTCCTCTGCACCCACTCCAACAGGTCCATGACTTTCCTGCGCTGAAGGCTCCAGAGGCGGATGTAGTACTCCAATTTAACAAACCTTCCTTCTTGACTTGAAAATGAATACATCTAAGTATGTCTCACTACTACCTGAACTTCTCTACCAGCAATCCATTAGCTGTAGGACAACATCCTAAGCAAATATTGCTTCTTTCTAACCAAGGAAAAATTCTTAAATTTTTAACAAATTCCCTGCCTCTGCTCCCCATCACTTTCAGCATATAATAGTCACAGTATTATGTATGGAAGCTCTATTATCGCTAAATTTCCACTAAGAACAATTTTAAGGCTGAAGGATTTTCTTTTGACAAAGCAGAGTGTTAATAACTAACATGTAAGGTGCTGAAAAATCACCAGGGCACATATGCCTGGTATGACTAGGTTCTCACTGATTTTAGCAGTTTGTAAAGCAGGACTGAGATCCCTCTGTGTATATCAAGGATATTTGGCAGAGTGAGAACTTAATGGCTGTTTTCTGGCCACTGAACAGTTCCTAATGTCTGAATGGTTTCTAATATCTGTGAGCAAGAGAAACACTGAGGCAAGACACAATATTGCACGTAAGAGGGGACAGACTGCTCAGTATATATGTATTTGATACATATTGGACATATTTCAAAAAAGCCATCTCATTATCATCCTTCTCATGAAATAAAATTAGAGTGCACTGACCAAGAAACTTCTCTGCTGCTTAAAAGCTCTGTTGTTTTTGTTGTTGTTGTTGTTGTTGTTGTTGTTGTTGTTGTTGTTGTTGTTGGTTGTTCTGCTTTTTTCAGATTCCAGAAAAATAGAGAAATGGTGGAACAGAGCAGCTGGTGGGTGGTGGACATTATGTAAAGTATCATCATCTTGTAAAAACTAGTCCCTGTGTTCTTCTGAAGCCTTGTACTCATATAATTTCCAGTACTGTACCCTGTCATTTACCTGAAACATTTTCCAAATTCTTCACAACTGAGTCACTTAAGAAAAAAAAGAAACCAACGGTACCCCTTCACAATTTTGTATATGGTTCCAAAAGCCTGAGTGTGATAACTCAACATATGTGGTGGTCCTTGCCAACCCCAGACACATCTATCACTTCACAGATGTGCAGGTTAATAAAGCTCAGTCGCACATCCAGTGGTGTCAGTGGGGGTCAAAGTCAGTAACGCAAATGAACGCCTTCACAATCCCCCAGATACCCTGATACAGGAGGATTTATGTAATGGCAAGAAGCGTCAATTTTAAAAGATGTGTTTCTCAGACGAAAAAAAAAAGGGTAGCTATACAAATCACAAAGATACAAAATGACCAATTCAATGGGAAAAGCAAGTCACTTCTTTAATTGTAAGGTATACTAAAAATCAACATCTCTATAAAAACTGAAAACAGTCGAATCCAAAAATTTCAAGCAATATTTCCTTTCATTAACACAAACCAAGCATAGTCTGCAAGAATATTCATTTATTTCTTTCAAACACATCATTTTTAAGGCACCCTGAAGGTGTCCTTTCATGATTTTATAAAACCTAAAATTATTAAAACCTTTCAAAACACAGACTTGCTCAGGAAACGGTGTGTTCTTCTCATAATTCCTGAAGTCACTGGTACTGTAATAATAGCCTGTCATATGTAAAATGACAGCAATTTCATAAATGAAGAATGGGCTTAGAGATATACTATGTTTATGAATTTACTTTGCTTGTCACTCAAATATTATTATTCTAAGAAGTGAGGAAACTGAAGTCAACTGATCTGAGAGAGACCAATTTCACAAAGAAAGTATTTAGATCAATACAGTCACTAATTACTTAAGTGTCAACTTATGTCCTGCATCTGTCTAACCTTCAAGCTACAGAAAAAGGATTGTAGTCACCAGTGAAACACTTCCTGTGTTTCTTACAGTGAGTCAAGACCAATATATTTTGGTCAGTAAAAGAGAAGGTAAACATGGCAAAAGGAGGTAGAGCTTGGCCTTTCTACAAGAGCTGTTTTTGTTTTGGGTTTAGGGTTGTTTTATTTTTAAAGTAAGAAACTTTAAAAACAGTGCTTTGAGCAAAAATATTACTAGCAGCAACAAGATATACAATTTTCATGTCTTTTACAGTATAGTTTTGTTAGTATAATTAATGTGGTTTTTTTTAAAGTTGCTATTTCTATTGAATTATATCAGAAGTACAATGGTAACAAGGAGGCCAAAATAACTTTTTCAAAGATGTAGTACCGATATAATACAAAAAACTCCAAGACTTTTGAAGTACTACAACAGTCTGTGAATGCTCTTAATTCAAAGAATGCAAGCCATCAGTCACCACGGTGGGAGAAACCACAGGACGGGCTTTTAATATTTTTACATACTTTCTTTCAAATTGCTTTGTGTATGTGTACCATTTGTGGACACATGGGATTTTTATTTGCCCTTAGAAACCAAATTCAGCAAATTGGCAACCAAATCAAAGCCACGGTACGAGCTTACAAGCAAACACTAATAGATAGCAGTATTCTGCAGGCATAGTGGAAGTATCGAGTCACAGGAAAGATCTGAACAAAGACAGGGACCTTAGTTTCAGATGGAGTGGGTTCTTTGGAAGACATAAGCTTCATTTCACCAAATTCTCAAATTTGACTTCTATGGTAAAATCTAATTTCTTTTTCAGACTTGGTAACTTGTGATGATCTTAAAGAGGTAGTAATGATTTTGACATTCAGCCAGTCCTTACTTCTTCCAATGTCCATATTTAAAACCACATCATGTGCTGCAGTCAAATACATGTAGATCAGCAAATCAGCAATAATTACTCACAAAAGCATACTTTAAATTTATGGCCAAAAAATCCGATTTTAATGCAGAATTTTTATTTATCTGTCTGTTTAAATAAGCAGTAAGTTGGAACTAGGCCACAGCAGCGTTTAGAGCTGTTACTGCAGTTAAAAAAACCCCAAACCCAATCAAACACGAAACCTCAAAAAAAAACAGAACAAAAACCTAAAACACCTTACTGTCTTCTACTCTGCTAGGAAAAAAAGTGATAAAAATCATTTCAAGGCACATACAGTATTCAGTGAGACTACGTATTTATCTTATTTATTAGTACGATGGTGAGAGCTTGCACCAGCTTCCAATGTTACTATGTCACAGCTTTTCACTTCCAAATTTCACTGAATCCCTACAGCATTTTGAAAAGGGCATGGATTTGAAATGAAGAATGTCTTTGCATGACCTGAACAATAGATCCTTAAAAATTGTTCAAGTCCAAAATTAACATTTGGAAGCTATCTGGACTCAGGAGTGACCTACAATAACTGGAAAGCTTAAGATTTTTCACAGTTCAAAGTAAAGGATTTTAATAACTTTGAATTACTTCAACTGCTGAACAAGTCCAGCGCTATAATTTCATCCACACATCAATAAAGTTTAAGTGTTTCATTAAATTTAAATTGCTATTCATCGTGTAAAGAAATTTTAAGCTAATGAAATGCTTTTTATTACAATGAATCTGCTGAACTGCTCGAAGTCTATCATATTTTCCCACTTAAAAAGTAAGAGTTCAAGGGCTTGATAACTTGGCTACAGAGACAATATGCTCCAGGCTGAATTTTGTATGGAAATTTTGTATAGAGAGCCGAGACTTTTTGTTACACTAAAATTTTCAACTTAAAAACATGCACACACCCCATGGCAAAAAGTGTTACTGAAGTGTTGAGTAGACAGCTATTTTCCAGCTCTGCTAGTTGAGCTGTCCAGTGGCAAGGTACATCACGGAAACTGTATTTTCATCATTGTATTTGAAATGTTAGTAACTACAACATCCTTAACTACTGCACACATTCAGGGACATAACATGATAAAACTACTCTCTGAGCACAGCAGCACAAATTATGGAAGCCACACAGGCAGTTCCCTGCACAGACAACTCTTACGATTTTAATGCAGCTGAATTTACTTAGACTAATAGCAAAGTTCTAACTTGGAACCTCCCGTTTAGACGACAAGCACAAAATTCTGAATTTGAGCTAGAGGACGGTGACTTAGCTACAAAGAGACAAACCCCTGCTACACATCAAGCATTAGCCTTAAAGAGAGAAAGAGTCACCCAAGTAGGTAACAAAAACACACTAAAGTTTCCCAAGTATTAATGATGGCCTGTAAATGGTTCTTGACCTCGAAGTGACCATGCACACTCTGTCTTCTGAAACTATGACTATGAGCTCAATATGATCTAATAAACTACTCCAGAGTTTAAAATCCCACAGCTTCTAGAGCGTATCAGTCTGCCTTGAACCCAATTTTTCAAATGGATACCTTGATTCCTACAGCATCTTGTCTGCAGCACAGAGAAACTCAAAACAGGAAACAATTGTGTGTGTTAGCCGATACAATATGAAAAATGCAACCATCCCAAGTAAGCAAATACATTTAAATATAAAATTTTTAAAAAAGAGAATACCTTTAATCTCTCAGCAGACAAATGCTGTATAGTAAAAAATTTGTTCTGTCACTGCAGAAAGCTAAGACCTGGGCATCAACTCACAACCATGCAACAGCAGCGCAAGCAGGAATGCCTTTGGGACTGGGCTAGAAAATGTCCAAGGGACTTTGAAACAATTTAGGGTACAAGAAGACAGCAGACCCAAGATCTTTTAGCAGCAAGCACTGCCAAACTGGTTATTATATGTGAAAGAGCAAAGCATCCACAGCGAGCATACCTGTGGAAATACATCTTTGTAGGAAGAGAATAAGCCCAAGCTAAAAAGCTTAACGAAGGAGTCTGATACAGAACCAACATCACAGTTTGGGAATACAGTTAATTTTAATTTTTGTGTAGCTTTCTTTTCACTGGTTTCATTACACCTCAGTTTGTTAAAGATTGCTGCAGAGGCTATCTTGAGCATTACCAAGATAATAAAGATCTAGTTTCTAAGGGTAATGATTGAAAGAGCAGCCTAACACCGAACCCACTTGAACGCCTCATTGACAACCAAGGTGTTAATTTTTTTGGTCTATAATCCAACTAACAATCCAATAAAAAGAAATAATAGTGATAGTGACTATTGGCTTGGAGTTCTAAGCTTTTGACTTTTCATATTATGACTTATCATACCTCCCTCACCTCCCTGGTCATCATTTCTGGCTTCCAAATCCACCTGAAGCATGACTGAGCTCCTCCTCTCCTACCTTTCCATCCATCTATCCATTCGTTCGTCCATTCCTACTCACTTATCCAACCTGTAAACCCAATGTGCTAGTGCTCTAAAACTGATTCCCACCTCATTCCAGCAACATCAGGAAACCCTAAGTAATCAGTAAATCAAATAATAAACATGAAGATGGCATTTGTGCCTATCAAACACAAAGTAAACATCAAAGCATTCACTATGCAAACAAGTTAGACTACTGAGGATTGTACTGCTGATGACATGATTTATTACTACTTAATTTTTATTGAAAGGGTTGGGGCAGTACCAAAATTTTGTGGATATCCTCTCATTTCTGTATGCAAAAAGGGGTGCTGAAATGCGGCAGGATGGAAAAGAGTATATGCTTGCCCTTTCTCCTCTGTGCATCATCAACATTGTCATTGATTCCAATCCCCAACTAATTTTCTGCTTTGAGCAATGCAGAAATCAGATGCTATTATCAAAGACAGACACAAAAATACTGAATAATATTAAAATATCTTAAGTGGGTTTTGAAGAATGTGCTTGAGTGGCCAAAGAATATTTAGGTTTCCTTGTAACAAAAAGGTAGTTGACATTAATACACGTCAACCCAGAGACGGACTGCAAACTAACACTACGTGAACTAGATGACAGGTAAAGATCCCAGGTAAAGACCAAACTGGCCTTTGAAATGTCAAACTGGAGACAAGTATGGTACACCTTCCCACAACTGGCTAGACAAAAAAAGAGAAATCTGAACTGTCAGATACTGCTGATAAGTAAATCTTCCAGAGCTGTGATAATCATTATCTCTTTCAGGTATTAGAGTCCATCCTACCACCAGTTAGAAAGGGGACGTGAACAGACACAATTCTCAAGCTACATGACTAGGATATAGTCTGACCAAGGGATCACAACAAGACTTGTTTTTAGAAGTAAAAGGCTTTTGTGCTCATGCTCTTCCCATTTCTCAAGTAAATGAAAGATAAAATGTTTTGGAGATGAATTCCTGGAGCTTAATAGTCTTTAGCAAAGTATAGAAATGCCACAATATATTGCAGGAAAGGGTCTGACAGGTAAAGTCAAATAAAAGCTGGGACAAATATTGGTGACAGTCTAGTAAACAATTATTGGTAGGCTTAACAGAAGAAAATGCTGTAAAGATTAACTGTGAGTGAAGGCAAGACATCACAAGGAAGAAGCAGCATAAGAAATAGAACAGAGAAGTTGCAGATGAACTTCTACTGCTTGCTTGCACATGAGAAGTCTATAATCCGCTGAGATTTAGCCAGCAAGAAACTTGACTGAAAATTACCAGCAGAAGTCTTGCATGCAAGAAGCCTGAGGAAGCACAAGAAGATATCTGATAAAGTCTACATGCAAGTGTAACTCAATACACGGCAGGTAGGGACTGGAAAATGCAATGTCTCTCCAGGATGGTTTCTACTGGGATTTCTATAATAGTCAGAAATTAAAGATAGCCTGTTGCCAGAAACTACAGGAAACTGGAGAAACAGTTCTCTCTCCTGTTCTCATTTTGCAGCTGTTTCCAAGGACAGGGAGGGTACAACACCCATTCCATTTCACCAGCTAGAACGATCTTTAATATTTCTAATTCAGACACCAAGGTGATATGCTGAAGAAATCTCACCGTTGTCAGAAGTAAGAAATGTAATGAAACCTGAACTTCTAAAATTGAAACTGATGAAAAACCTGAGGTTAAAATGAAGTTACACAAATGAAGGTACTTTGAAACATGCAGTGAAATCTGTGCTTATATTTCAAGCAGCAAATATATATTATTTACTTTTTTTTACAAAATTAATTGAAAGGCTACAATATGATAACCCCCGACTTCCAAAATTTTCATACATGACTCAACTCTGTAAAGAACTATGTGTAGTCAATCAAATGCAAGGACTGCAGCCATGCAACGCAGGAATTGCTACACTTGCTGGTTGAACAGGTAATTTAAGGATGTTGTATTCAACTCATCTTGATAAAAATTTGATTGTTGATACAGAACATAGTTAACATTTCCTTACTCTAATGATAAAATATCAAATTACTAATGTATGTTGTAAACGCAGCTAGTCTGAGTGAAAAATAACATATTATAACTGGAGTACTTAAAGAGCACCGTGTATGAACAGTTACGGTGTTCCAAGAAGTTTCTCCATAAAGGCACAACACAGTTGCACAGAGATGCAGCTGCAAAATCACTTTGCTGCTGCAGTTGCTAGAAGCTAAAGGCACTTTCCATTTTCAGTAGCTAAAGTGGACACTTTCAAAAATGCTGAACCCCCTGAGCACTCTAAACTGCAACCTGAGAAACACTGCAAGGAAATGAACTACAATGACGTATAGTGCAAGAACGCACAGGCTGTAAGACATGAGGCTTCAGCCTGTACCCGCTCCTCCTACTCCAATAGCTAGATGAAAATAACTAGTTAGTGGAATAGATCTGCCACTGTATCATGAACAGTTAAACAACTGGCTTTTTTTGTAACAAAGAAAAGCACGATTGACCAGTCCTTTAGCAACTTTATTTGCCAATGCAGAACACTTTTGGTTTTTTTTTATTTTTTATTTTTTATTTTTTTTTTAATATTATGGCATTTCTTACATGCCTTAGAACTGCAAAAGCATCGTTGTTTTCTTCCTGTTCACATACAATGACTAACTGGCACGTTATATTGCTGCATCAAAATAGCAGAATTTGACTACAGTAAAGCATAAAAAGAGAATTCCTAAATGAAGGACATGAATGGTTTAAGATCTGTTGAAGTTCAAAATCATCTACATCTAGTAAGGCAATTCTGAAGCCATTCATTTGAAGTGCTATAAGAAATCCAAAGGGTTACAGAGATTTCAAACCCAACTATTTTCCACATTTCAGTCAAAAAGTAATTGCCTATTTCTCAAAAAATAAAAAAAAAATTCTACTATATCCAAATGTTTTTAAGATGTAAATGCACTTGTCATCTTTCATGTAAGCAGGGTGCTGGTGCCCCAAACTAAACAAAAGAAGAAAAGTTAGGGTTGACAAGTATGTCGCTGTGTAACTACAAATTAAATATGCCTTTTGATATTTCAATTTTCAACTGTTGAGTACCTTTTCATCAGGCTATTGCCATTAGAAGTTTTTTATTAGATTTTTAAATTAGACAAATAACAGATAAGAGATGTGACAAGTATATCAAATCTGATTTAGCAGATCTGATGCACTTAATCTTTTACTGTAAGACTGGCATTTGATATATTTCAAATTTTTCAAACAATGCTGCCTTAACGTGCCAACTAGGAAGAAATCCAGATTTAACTCTACTATATTCAACTCATGCCAAGTACAGAACAAATATTGAAAAGCCACAAACAATCAACTTTCAGCTGAAAGTGTGAAATCACCTGAAACTTTCGACGTGATGTGAAATTTTAAATACTACAAAAAAATCTCCCCAAAGCCCCACTATGTGACAACACCAGTGAAACACCGAAGATACATACATTAAAAAAGTTGTTAGATTAGCCTCTGCAACTCTGTATGCTATAAACTTTAATGACTGTCGGCTGCACTGGTCAGCACCCAGTATTTCAAAAATAATTCATGAAGAGAGTGTACTGTATCTGAATTCCTCAGAAAAATAAATGAACATTCACTTTGTGCATGGTAAAATAAGAAATAAAAAAAATAAATAAATCCACACTTACTATTATCTCAAATTTCTGTAATTGTTGTATACATAAACAAATGAAATATAATGAAGCTTGCCACACCATTAAAAATAAATTAGTATTTGCACGCAAAAGCTCACATCACTAATCTAAAAGACTGAATGCTACCATACAACTACTTCTGCTTGTACTGCACAGACTTCAATACACAGAAATCTTCTATCCAAACTCAGAATAACACAGCCACCTCATTCACCCTCCCAAAGACTATAGGCTTGGAATCCAGAAGAGATTACAGAACATAATTTTTTCAGGTGATTAAGACAAAACATGCATTTAGAATCGAATTTAAAAAACCTAACAAAACACTACCTACTACCAAAAGAGAGAAAAATGAACATGAACAAAACACTGTATGCTGAACTAGCAGATTGACCAGTATGCACACAAAATATTATCTAAAAGCATACTCGGCTACTGATTAACAATATGTTTCCCATTATTCCTTTAATCTCTTTAAATTCTGTTAATATTGTAGATTAAATTAGAACAATGGTTCAAACAAGAAAAAAAGAATGAAACTAGGTTTCATTGCTGCTGCATGTTAAAATTGAAGTCTTTGTTGTAAAGACTCAGAAGTCAACCTTGAAATGAAAATGAAAATTTAAATGAAAATTATTTATTAACAATAAATCTCATTAAGGTAATTACACTACCTTCTAGCACCAGCAGTCACACCTTAGATCAAAATAAAGGGGTAAGTGTATAATTACATTGTGCAAAAGTTTTTTTCTGACTTTCGTAACATGAAAAGAGCATGTATGTTGAGAAACTAAACAATAAAAGTTTTAGCACTTAGACTAAATTAAAATCTCTTGCCCCATGCAAACAATTTGCCCTTCTGTATACTTAAAATTGTAACAAAACCCGTATGTATAAGTATCTGATAATTACACGATAAGTAAGCAAGGCGTATGCTTTTTCCACACTGACAAAAATATGGTGCAAAACTTTAATATCACATATTTTTCAAAGTTTGCTCAAAAAGTAGGCTTAATTTCATTCTAATTTTGTCTTCAGAACAGTTAATTTGTTACATTTCTTCACATTCTTCTATTTTTACTTCTGTTTCCTCCTGAATTATATGTTACAAGGAAGTACGATGACTGCAACGTTGCCAATAAATAGATTGTTAAGGGTTTGGGATAAGATTTTTCTGAATATTCTCTACTTTATGAGATTTTAGGTAGTTAAATTAAACAAGAATGCTTAAATTGTCAGGAATCAAAGAAAGCATTTTAAAGATAAAGACAGAAAGAGAAAACCCTGCGGAGGCAGGGACAGGATCCTGCCTCCAGTTTTTCCCCCCTACCAGACTCTGCTGCCCTCATTTCTCAAAACCTGTAACAGCTGAGGATAGATTTTTGCCTGTAACGGCTCCACTTAATACAAACCCCAGAGTTACCTCCAAAATAGCCTCCACTTCATAAAGCAAATCAACTGTACCCATGTGGGGAAAAGTGTTAATATTTAAAGACTGGATTATACTTTACTGTCTCTGTTTAGCGTTTTCTGTACATAATTTTTACTGACGTTGAAAAGCACGCATACAAAAAATCAGAATGTAGAACAGAAAATTCTCTTACCACATTGGTCTATATGGCTTAACATGAGAAAAGGCAAACACATACGTGTAACTTCTGCACAGGAGATGTATACAGATGTGAGTCATTTGGCTCATGTTTGACTTTTGTTACCTCTTCTTGAAAACAAAATGTTGATGGCATTTGCAAGGCAAAACATTTAGGCTGTGTTTCTCAGAGGTACTGACTAGCATGTAGCATTCCCTGTAGTGTTCCTCTAAGTATATAGTAACATATCCATAACTTCTGCCAGCTGTGTAAAGAAAGTGATCAGTAACATTAACAGGCTGTCGTTCCCAGGGGACAAGAGTGTAAGGTTGAGGAGACTTCTTCAATTACACTGCAGCTTCTAGTAAGCTCACTGACCTAGTGAGTACTAGATCTCTCTGCTCTTTTATTTGCGCTTCAAGTCTGCTTCTTGTTTGCATAATCCCTTTCAATCCATTTCCATGTTAATTCTACTTCTAAACCCTATCCTAATTTATTTACTTAGCTTGTCCAGTCATAGTTTTTCCCACATTGTTCTACCTTTGTTCCTTGCTTGATACCAGTCTTCTTCACAAGCTTTTCATTCCATGTCCACTCTCTCCCTTGCAGTCACCTAATCTTCAGACAGCACTGCTATCCTCCCCATGAATGATTCCATCTACCCACCATTTTGATAATCAAAATTGGGTGTTCTCTGCATTTCATTCATGCTTCTAGCTCCTTCATTTGGCTTGGTAACAGCAGGGGGACCATTAAGAAAGGAATAGTCACTAGTGCTTGACAGGTACAGTTGTTCAAGAACAGTTACAGTCTTGAAGCTCTGGGGCTGGACTAGCAACAAGGGAAATTCATCACCAAATTTCTTAAGATTATTCCTAACCAATTCCTGAGTATTTTCATATCTATATTTTTCCAAAATATAGGTATGCAGAAGATGTAACTGTGGCATCACTACAACTCCAGACAAATTTTTAGTCTCCAGACAGAATGCTTGAAAGTTTCAGACTGCATCAGAGAAATTATTTGCCTTTTACCTTACCTTTTAAACATGGGCAAAAAGATGCCTTTCCCCTCTTCTTGTATTTCAAAAAGAGAATTATTTGAGTCAAATTTTGCCTTTGTACTACCACTAGTTCTATTTGAAAGCTAATGCAGAAACACTGTATATAGAAAAAAAAAAAATCAGCCAAAACTATTATGTCAGCAATCAAGTGTAGTTGTACCCACTAAAGAACACCAAGTAACTATACTTAGGCAATGCTGCACACGGGTGGTACTAACACTCAAGAACACAACTGAGGCATAAATGTTTTCCCTTGCCAAAGTCATAAACCTTCTTTCTGTTTTAAAATTAAGGCCACAAAAGTCAAGATCTAAGTCAGCGAAGTGATTCAAATCAGATCTTCAAATTTTGCACTAATAAAGATTGCTGAAGAACAAATGATAATTCCTACTACACAAATAATGTTTTTTCCTCAACACATCAGTGGGTCGATGCTTAATAAATCCTTGAGTGAACTGTGTGTTCAACTCAGTGTGACCGACCCAATTCCAGTGATCTGCTTCGTATTTTAGTTTAATAAAGTAGATACGTTTTATGCTGTACTTTGAGAGGACCTGTAAAATAGAGCTTTATTTTTTTTTCTTGTTTTGGGTTTTTCTAAGAAAAAATGAAAAGATAGTATATCTACAGCAGTACTAACTGCATTTTTTAGAATACATAATGGTGTATTTTCTCAAATATTATCCTGTTGCACAATTTCACTATTGTTTTGGAATACTAGCTTATAAGGAAACAAAAAATCAATTCTATACTTGCTGGGTGATTTTTACTTGTTTTTTCATTGAATACTGGAAAAAGTCAGAATCTCACATGCCTTGTGGAGGGGTGGTTGGTTGGGTTTTTTTTCAGTCCTTTTCAATAATGAAGTTCACTTATATCCTTCAAGAGGGAGATTTTCCCAGTCACTTATTAATTTTATCTTCAGAGACCTGAATGTTTTCAGGATCAAGAAACCATTCCTATAATCAAACAAACTGAACATACTGAAAATTACACTTTTATGCCAATACTTAACAGGATACATTTAACAGAATTTATCTATCAGAAAGACAGATCATCAAGGTGGAGAAGCATGGAAGAACTGACTCTATGTTATTTCTTAACATGTCTAGCCTGGCAATTAACAAAAAAAAGGCCAACAACTTTTTTTTACTACTTCAAATTAGCACCTCTTGGTCAACACTATGATATCCCTGACAAGGAGTCTCTAATAACCACCATTTTAACTTCAATTTTTACAAAAAAAGTTGTAGAGAAAGTACTTAAACCCAACAATAAATTGGATAACAAGCAGATTAAGGCACAACTCTAACAGAAATTCAGTACTCCCTTTAGATGAAAAAATACTGCAGAATAATCCTAAAGGCAATGTGATGCTAGTAAGCAGATCTCAATGCACCAGGATCAAGAAATGAGATCTTACAAAATCTGACACAACTTCTTTCTGTCTTTGTTAGCTGTTGGGAACGCAAATATGCCAAGCAAAAACTTACTTTAAACATGATGAGAAGTTATGCATTATTCATACACAAATTTGAATGTGCAAGATTAAATAAGTTATTTCAGCTACAAACTGTATTATATTCTGAGCACAAAAGCGGTAAAGAAACACTTTTCTTTAATGTAGGAAACTTCATGATCTTCATGTTTTTAAGGCCCCAGTGAGCAAGCACTGCACCTCCCGATTCACAGATTAGAAACGTAATTATCTCCCTATCAAAGTAGCACAAAATTTCTACTAATTTTGCCATATACAATTCCATGAAACAATCAAAAGAAGAAAGTACAAACTGTGATGTCAGTCACTGATTTACTGAAAATTAGTACACCACCACCTTCAAAATGCCATGCACTATGTTACTGCAACCAATTCCTACTTGGTATTAACCAGGCAATCACATGATAAATAATTAAGATGTATTAGTTTTAGATGTGAAAAACTAGCTCTTCAAAGGACATGTTAAGATGTGCATGGTATTCACTTCTAAAAAAAATAAAAAAATTGTATTATGCTTCCTTAAAACAGAGGCTCTTAAAGCACCTAATTAATGACTAACATATCAGTCACTCTAACCTGCCCTTCTTCTATGGTTTAACATTCTCTGCTAAACTAATGTTATAGTATGCATTTTCTCATAATTTTACCTTTTCAGAACTGTAATTACATCTATTACAGAAGTGGCCAGATTCTTTGGAAAATATCCCAAACAATCTCAATGAATTTCATAAGAAAATAGCAAAGACGTCTTTTACAATTCTTTCTATTATATATAAGCAATGAAGCAAAATAATCACAAAAAACAAGTATTAAAGAGATTATCTATGAGAAAAGGTGCTTTAATCATTTGGGGGTATTTGAGAAATTATTTAGAAACTAAGTAAAGTGTGTGAGAAAGAATTTATAATAAGAACTTGTCAAAAGTTAAAAACATAAACTCGAAAGAAGTTTTTAATTTTACAGTGTATTTAATCTCCTATCAATCACTGTTAAAATAATTTCAGAGTTTAATAAGCAGATATTTACCCGCTGGAACAAGACAATCTTTCCAATCAAAATATCCTGCATAAATACCAGGTTCTAAGGACCCAACTATCGGATCTGCCTTGAATTCAATGTACATTTCAAACAGTCTTTGATCCAGATCTTTCAAGGATTCCATACTAGCCTAAAAAAAGATAAAAAAAGAAAAAGAGGAAAAAAAAAAAGAGAGTGTGAAACAACATAATAAACAGTCATTAATTACAAGAATTAAATCACATACCTAAAAAATTTACATAATGTCTTCTTTAATTTTTCGTAAAGAGTAGCAATTACTTTCACATTTCAGTTCATAATTACATATATAAAAAAATAGGAACTTCCGTATTATCTCTCCATCCTACACAGTATTTTTTTTTTCTGATTGTGCTCAGCAATAAGTATTTTTAGGAGAGGTCCAAGAAATGCCAAAGCAGACAGATCACTCCTTAATTGCCTAATGGCATGATATATTTACTCTGCACATCAGAAGATCTAGATCTTGCACCAAGAAAACAACAAAATTTTGCCAATGCTTTAAAACATGCCCATAATAATTTCCATCCTGAAACCAAGACATTTTAATATAATATTTAAAATCTACCAATTTTAATATTATGATTTCTCACCATCTGTTCTGTATCTGAAAATACATAGACTTATTTAGGAGTCTCTGCCTTCTGAAACTGTACATGTGAACTTCTCCCCCTGCAGCCTTCTTCAGGGTGCTCCCATACAACAGATGCATACGCTGCAGCTCACAAACATCTCCAGAATTTTTCTCTTTTACAGTTCTCTATGCAATTTCTATTAATTCACACAACTTAGCCACACTGAAAGCTAAAGGGATACATGTAATTTTCTCATTGTAACAGAATAACTTTAAATTTTACACAAGACTTTTAATTAAACATAGGTATGCCTTGTCATTGGAGTTTCTA
The DNA here is from genome assembly GCA_013400375.1 of Thinocorus orbignyianus. Lineage (NCBI taxonomy): Eukaryota > Metazoa > Chordata > Aves > Ciconiiformes > Thinocoridae > Thinocorus > Thinocorus orbignyianus. Next base: position 1,165,600 of record VXBW01000387.1, read on the forward strand.
AAACAATTCCGGAATACAATGCGTATCATAAAATGTTAAAATAGAAAGTCAGTGTTTTAGGATGACAATGGATGCTAAAAACAAATAAAATATGCTGAAAATATTATATGACTTCAGCTTAAATGTATTTATAACTAAGAGCTTAAGAGATACCAAAGTAAAGCTTTTAAACTATTACTCATGTCCTCAACCATTAGGGGGAAAAAAGCATATATATATATATATATATATATGTATGTATACACATACGAAAATTTCTGGAAGCAAAAGTCTTTAAAAGTGAGGAAGAAGGCAAGGCTCTAGACCAAACTGAGAATTCAGAGAAGAGGGAGAATGAGGGATACCGACTCCTTGTCACCCCTTTCTATGTGAAAGGCAAAAGATTTAATGTTGCAAGCTGCAGAATAGGCATGAAACTTCTTAACTGCAGGGATTCCTCTGAACTGGCTTCTCCTATGGCATGCCTATATTGTCAAGTAAAGAGAAAAGGGAACTGCAATATTTGAGTCAGAAACACATCGAAAGATAAGCCTTCAGGAATGAGATGCAAGGGAGAACAGGTATTGTTGAGGTCAAAGTTGCTGCCAGATTTGGGAAAGCTGGAATGGTGAAGCTCATGCTCAGAAAACAAGAGATGCTACCTCTTTCCTGCTTTCCTATCTGATGAACCTCCTTTGATCTGTCTCAAGAGGTTCTATATCCCAAAGACTGGACTTTCATGAGACACTGAAACTTTGGTCCCAAGAGAAGATCAAGGCTATTTTCTTCTTTTTCCCCTCCCACCTGATAGCCCGTTGATACTCAAAACTTGAAAAAAAAACACACTGAAAAAATGTACAAAAATGTCTCTAAATCCTGTTTTTCCCCTTACACAGGATCACAGAAATGTAAACCCAGAACAGGTTTCAAGACACTTTTCATTTCAGCTTTTTTATGATTAAGTAGAATAACTACCCTTTGACCATTTTTATTTAGGTATGAACTACCACTTTCCCCCCACTTGCTAACTGACAAAACTGATGATGAAAAGTTGAATTGAAGAATCTCCACAGAAAAGCACTTAAAAGTTATGTAGAAATGAAATATAATTACTGGTGAGTATTGTATATGTGCCAAGAAAAGACTGCATGGCGAAAACAGTGTAGAATTTGGCCATTTTATGTAACTTTGTATTTGCACACTGAGACAAAACTGGAAATAAAAACCATGTAGAATGTAAGGAAATTTTTTTCACTATCATTTAATGATTTTTGTATTTTCAGAATATTAGATAATGATTTCCCTTCTAAAAAAGGCAACTTAAAAAAATAATCAAGCAAACAACAGATAATGTTTACCAATACACTCTCTAAAATTCACTTTAAAATTCAATTTATAAAGCTAATAGAATTTAAAAGCATAAGTTTTTTTTGGTCTTCTCAGATAAAAACAAATTCTAGGTTTTAACAATTTTGTCAACTCTTTATTTGAGACTCTGTATTTAATAAATAGTTAAATAAATTAAATTTAAATAAATGTGGGTCATAGAAAAAAACACCGAATCAACCCATGTCCCTAAATCTCTCTGGGCTTATAGCCACTCTTAAAATTAATGAAGGGTTCAAAAATTGCCATCTTAAGACGACTATCTAATTATCCAAATCCTCCCAGCTAGCATTACTGATTGATGTATCTCCTGTATGCAGTATTGTAAGAGTCAGTGCTTTCAAAGAGTTAATACAGATTTTGAAATTAAAAATTGTCATTTATAAAGCTATGGGATTTTTAATGGCAATACTTCAATGTGGCTGCATGAGACAGAGGGTTGAAAAAACTGTACCTAGCTCAGTTCTCTCAGCAGCAAATAAAAGCAATATCCAGAGTAATTTTGTATATTGTACCAACCATACAAATCATATCAACCCCATTTAAATGCTTACTCAAAATTACTCCAACCGCAAATTCAAACAACACTCAGGTACAAGAGGACTAAGGGTGTGCTATATAGTAGAAACACCAGTTCAAGTGAAATACTGCACTCTGTACTGGAAAAGATAACATTTTACTTCCAACCAACAAAAGTTTCTGGAAATAAACTAGCTTTATGGTCCTAAGGATTAAGTCACAACATTTCTGATAAAAAATGATTAATCTTTACAAAAAGACAGGAAAATGAGACAGCTACTGCCGCCCACTTTGACATTTTCGTTCTTTGAAAAAAAAAACACAAAACCAACAAAAAACCAACAACACAAAAAAACAACAAAAAAAGAACTAGTTTATGAAAAACAGCTATCAGTACTGCAGATTTCCAGACGAAATAATTTATCAAGTATATTTCTGAGATAATGATCTTTTATTCTCTGCATTAGGAAAACACAGTGACATTAAACAGCTTTACTAAGAAATCTGATAAGCTTTGCCATTGAACTCACAAGTCTTGAACAAGAGGTCACATTTTCTAGACTAGCTATTTAAGCCTTACAAAACCACCTACAACTGTATCATTGTTGCTGTTGTGTCCAAGTGATGCCTCGAGTCCCACTCATTTGGAAGGTTTGCCCAAGAGTCCTATTGGCCGTACGAACACAGGCACTTAATTTCCACAGAAAGTCAAACAAATAAAACCGGTTTCCCTCAAGCAATGATACATCATTCCAGTGCTCTCACTTACTTGAGTTATTTTTTCAACACCTTGAAAGCCATGTTTCTCAAAATGTTCAGCAATATTTAGGAAAGTATGACGTTCCAGATAACGGCAGTTGCTGAGTGCAATTAAAAGCCTCTGTTCCTAAAAATTTGTTTCAAGAGAAGAAAGAGTACAAGTTAGAAAAAAACAAATATCAGCACGACCAGATCTGTAAACCTATACTATTTTATTGACTCTGCGTGTGTGATAAACATGCTGATAAATAAAGTGGAGTTTAGAAGTATTTTTGTCAGTAAAGTACCAGGAACTGAGTGAATATCAGGAATGACAACTGAAAATGTATGCTTTTTCTTATGGGATCTGAAGTGTTCACTGGAATAGCTGTGACTAATACAGAACCGTGGTTAAGAGTTCTTTACAAAAATTAGGTTTGGACAACTTTCCAGGAAGCGGTCTCTGGTTTTACTTTGTCTCAAGAAATATACTAAGAATTATGACCATCATAAAAATATAACTGAAGATCATCTTCATTTTCATATGAAGCTGGTTAACACAAGGGAAGAAAAACAGGTACCAAAGGAATATCCTCACTCACCTATTCTACAATACTAGAAAGTTCAGAAAAATATAATTTCAGGAGTTAATTTGGAAAAAATTCTAGGTGGTTGTAACTCATCTCTGTTCTTGACTGATTTATTTTTTTTAATTACAAGAAGGTAAAAGACATTCTCAAGATGAGATATCAGGATTGCCCTTCCCTGACCTTGGTGTGGTAAGGCACAATTTCCAAAAAGACAAAGAACCAAACAAGACAGAACTACTATTCAAATAGACCTGGTCTTTACTCTTCTCCTCTCCTCCTTGCAATGGGAAAACATTTTTCTATCTCACATGGAAGTTCAAAATCAACAGCAGCAAGTATTTTGAAAACAAAATTATTTGGCAATGAAACCATCACAACACCGCAGATCCAATTAAAAGCAGTTTTGCTTTTCAGACCCCGAAGAACTCCTGACAGTTTTGGATTCCAGTAATAGTGTTGAGGTGTGCAGTTACCTCATACTTTAAATTACAATCAGCTGGAATACAGACAACTAAAAAGAACGAGCATTTTAAAAATACAGTGACAAATCTTACTCTGTTCACTCACTTTCTCCGTTCACATTACTCAACCAGGAAAGATAAGATAAAATGTCCTATGCTTTACAGAAAAAAAAAAAAACAAAGACAATGTTTGGTTTCCACAGTATCTATTGATTTCTTCTTTTTTATTTAAACACTCATGACATATGAAAGAAAGTCCTGAACAGCCACAAAAGTTACTCTGTCAACAATTAATACCAAAATCTGTGTTGCAAGAATAAAATTATATAAAGAACTAATTATTATAGAATGCAATAACTATGTAACTTTGAGAAGCTTCAAGGATCAAATCAGTTTTTTAGAAATAGAAGCCAAACTTACTGAAGAAAGACTTGAGTCTTCATGAATGCTTCCAAACAAATCTGGAGATGAAACATCTACTGAAAGACTAGGAATATTGTTTAAAAAGTGAGTAGCATAGTGATTTTGATTATCTGATACATGGTGGATTCAATTGAACAGTTGGAACTGGAGACTGGATTCTTGTTTCAAGCCCCATCACACCAGTTAATAAAGCAGCTCACATTGCTCAATATTTCTAAGATGTCCACAAAGTCCGCAGGAGCTTTGTGGACAGACAGTACTATTACAACTACAGACCTTTCCTTCTTAAAGCATCTTAATTTTCTGTAATTCCTGTGGTTTGCCACAGATTCTTATTTGTTTTTACATCTATACAGCCGATAGTCATCCAAATAGCAGAAAAGAAAGGGGCATTAGGAACATGGTTAATTTGTCTTTTCCTAATGTATAGCAGGTACCAATATTTGCCATGTCTCTGGTTTTTCAAACAGAAAAGATTGGTACTCTTCAAAACTCAGGTTACTCTGGCTTGTTTTGGTCTTTAAAGTAAATGGCTCACAAGCAGTTATGGACCAAACAAACTTTCAAGAATTTATCAGAAATACCCATAGAACCAGGTAAAATGGAAGGGAAGAAAAGAAAGGCAGAGGCTGTCTCCAGAGTAGACATAACTTAGTGACCAGGACAACTCATTCCATGTAAGGCTGTGTCAAAAACAACACATCTGCTTCCACAGCACACTGTAACTCTTGTAATTACATAAAATAATATAACTAATACCATATTCATTATCTTGTTTATTACATGATGCCACTGAATTGTTTGGTATAAAAGCATTCACTTGTTTCAAAGAATCACTAACCAGAGGCAAAACTATTCACAAGAAATATGAAATACCAGAGAGGATAACACCACATCATCACTGAAATTTGAGACCTGTGCTGTCAATTTCAGAACACTACACCTAGGTCCTGTTTATTTTACTTACTGTGCTGTATCTATGTCACCATCAGGTTTAGTGCTCAGTTGTTCCAAACAGTCTATAAAGACCTAGGAAACAATAAAACAAGACCTACATTTTCTGGCAGAAATAATAAAAAAAATTTCTTAAATTCACTTTTATTACAGTCAAAAGAAGCAGAACAATCGTCATCATCTTTCTTTGTCTTAAATCTTACACCCAGTAGCATTTTAGTTACACCTTTTGAATGCATATTTTTAATTTTATATGCTTCACTGTTTACTTGTAGCAAAACACAGGAATTTTAAACCCTGCTGAGTGATTCTCATCAGACATGGCTAAAATTATGAAGTGATAATCTTCTGATTTGCAAAGAAGGCATTGTTAATAGTTTTCAACTGTTCAATCTGAACAGTTGGTCCCAAGTAAACATCACAGAAGCATCACAATAAAATTCCGTTTTTTGCTTTGGCTCATGATCTCTTATTTGAGTAACTGCAAAAATTGTTCAAAAGCCTAAAGCATGCTATTACCAAATTTCAAAAATATTTAAAAAAATACCCGATTTTGTTAAATCTTGAACAGTTATAATCAGTAAAACACCTGAATATGTCACTTACGCTCTGAGGACCTGATATCATCAGCTTCAGCTAATAATCTCTACATACATTTAAAGTCAAACATTCCTCAGTATTCCAGAGTGTATCAGAGGAATAACAGAGTCATCAACTTCAGCTACCTTTTGGGAGGTGGGCAGGGTACAAAGCAGACGTTTTTGTTGATCACTTGTATGCACAATTTCACACTTAAAAGTGCTCGAGTTACCTGCATGATGCCAATGCTTAGCTGGCACACGTCCTCCTGTGTTTTCTGCTGCTGGAAAACCTGAAGATGCAAGCATATTATTTGAGCAGAACAGCTTCAAGGGGCCTTATTCTCAAGGAAAGCCCAAGTAATCTTTCCCTAAAGAGACGACACAATTACAGGGAATGGCTGCTGGGACACAGTGTTTCCTCATGGATCAATTTCAATTTTCCCCCCATCCTAAAAACGGGGAGAAAGAATACAAGTCCCAAAAAACAATTTGACAAGTATGAGGAGACAACACACTAAAAGGAAGGAAGTCTTCATGCCTAGTCCATGTGATACAGATCACTGTTGGTCAACAGAATTGTAGCAAAAACTCCCAGATATTCAAAGTTCTTTACACCCTAACAAGAAGGATTCATCCTGCACTGCAGATTCTTTTGAATACCGCTCATTGAGAAACTAGAAAAGCTAGACATAAAAATTAAAATAAGGAAGGAGAGAGAAATACTACCCGTATACAGAGGGGCCCAAGGTACTTTGGGAAACTATAAAATTTCCTTAGATCACTGATATCTGACAAAAAACATCAGTATCACAATCAGTCAAGACCTCAAGGTGCTAAGGTTACCCGATTTTAGAATAAAGTTTACAGAAGTAAAAAACTGAATTAAGTTCTTCAAGTAGCTTGGATGCAACACTGAGTGAAGAGTAATGCCTAGGAATGCCCAGCTGCTTTTTTTCCCCCATATAAATGTACCCTCTGCCACCGGTAGCACTTTTCCAAAAGAACATCATTAAATATTAAAATATAGGTCCAATCTGCCCCATACACACACAATTACCACAACAAAGGAAACACAAACAATTCTAAAAACTAGCAGCAGTTAAAAGGGTGCAGGTGGAAAAAAATAAAGAGGAAAGTTATACTGCTGTATTATTCTCTGAAAGTTCTTGTTCTGAAACCCAACAGTAATTTACATAAAAAGAATGAAAATAAAAGCATAAATCAAAACTTACGCTGGCCTCTCCAGGTTTGCAATCCAGCACAGTTTTAAGAGATTGCAAGGAATGGATAATGCACTGTTCAAACTGGGATGGCTGAAAGGTAAATGATTTGTTCGTTTTAGATAACCCCACCAAATGCATACCACACAAATATATAAAAAGTCCATGTCACACAGCAAGCTCTCTCTCTCTCCAAATTATCCCAAATAAGAGGAAGGGGAAGACATAATGATTCACATGATTCATATATCACCAGAGGACCCTTTTTGTAGTGATGTACTTTTGTTTGGTTGGGTTTTTTTATCTGAATGAGAGAATTCCACATTTAGTCTCCTCTAAATGGGTCGTGAAAGATTTGTATAGCTTGCATTATAATTGCATATTATAGAGGCCTGTGATACCCTGTCTCCTCCCCTTCTTGATCTGGGTTGGGACAGAATTTAACCTGGGATATCTGTTATTCCTGTATTTTATTTCAGCAAAAGGTTTCTAAGAAAAATGGGCTGAAGTTGCTTTCACATGGAGGAAAAAAATCCAGTGGTTTGTGGGGCTGTTTTTACTTTCAGGTTTCCAAACCTGAAGTAGAATGTATCAATTTCACTCTGAAAGTGCAAATGGGTTCATAGCACCAGTCATTAGTCAGTTTTTCCTTGTCTTTCTCTCTTCCCTGTTCAGACACACTTTTTTTTTTTTTTT